>JAXIVJ010003505.1:0-93302 GCA_036785665.1 Chirona hameri
GCAGGGGCGGTGGATTGCGGGGCGCAGGGTACCCAAAATCCTCCCCTAGTTGAAATTCCTTGGGGAAAGGTCATTTTGCCCCCAGATTGAGCAGGCTAAAATATGGGGGGGGGGGCAAATTACTCTTATGTCTCCAGGATTTTCGACTGGGGGGCATTTTGGGTACGCTGCCCCCCCCCCCCACGCAATTGGCCGCCCTTGCTCAGGGGCCCCTCCGACCTCCCAGGGGCACCTCCAGTCTGGCTAGGAACTCATCCGGCATGTTCAAGGGGCCTTCCGACCGTCCCAGGGACCCTTTCTGTCTAGCCAGGGGCCCCTCTGACTTGCCCAGGAGCCCCTCCGATCTGCCCAGTGACTCTTCTGGTCGGCCTGCCCTGGCTGCTTTGTCGCCTTGCCGACATGCTCAAGGGGCCCTCCAACCTGCCCTGGGGCCCCTCCATGCTGGCTAGGGGCCAATTCGGAATGTTCAGGGGCCTTTCTTACCCACCCAGGGTTCCTTTCGGTCTGGTCAGGGGCCCCTTCGATCTGCACAGGTGCCCTTTTAACTTTCCAGGGGCCCTCTGGTCTCTCCAGGGGCCCTCTAGCCTTATAAGGGGACCTTCTGACCTGGCAAGGGAATGCGCTGGCTGCTTTGTTGCCTTGCGACATGCTCCGAGGGCCCTCCGACTTTCCCTGGGGCCCTCCGTGCTGACTAGGGGCCCATTAGGCATGTTCAGGGCCCTTCGGATCCACCTAGGGCCCCTTCGGTCTGGTCAGGGGCCCTTCTGACCTGCACAGGGGCCTTTTTAACTTCCCAGGGGCCCTCTGGTCTGTCCAGGGGCCCTCCAACCTGATCAGGGGCCCTAATGACCTGGCAAGGGACTGCGCTGGCCGCTGTGTCGCCCTGCCGACATGTCCAGGGGCCTCTCGACCTGCCCAGGGGCCCCTCTGTACTGGCTAGGGCCCATTCGACGTGTTCAGGGGGCCCATTCAACGTGCTCAGGAGGCCCTCTGACCCGCTCAGGGGCCCTTTCGGTCTGGTCAGGGGCCCCTGACATGCACAGGGCTCTTTTGAACGTCCAAGGGGCCCTCTGGTCTTTCAGAGAGGGCCCCTGGTGCCCCTAAAGGGCCTCTGCCGTCCTCTAAACTGTCTAAAGACCACGCTTCGCGTGGTAAAGAGCCCATGATGCCGCGCTTCGCGGGGTATCGTCGGCCATTTTCGGCGCGCGCAGCGCGCCGAAAAGGGCCCTCCTGGCCTCCAGGGGGAGTGGGGGGGGGGGGGGGGGGGAGGGGGCGCCCCTCCCTCCATTGGCTACATCATCATCCTCATCATCACCAAGTTTATTAAACATAAATTAAACAAAATATGAAAGTAAATCAGAAAGGTGCAAAAGCAAAAAAGCTTAAATCAAGACACCCTGTCTGAAAAGAAGGATAAATAGTGAACTGCGACCGCCGCCACGGCACAGCTCGCTCTGGTGTAAGTCGAAGCCCCACACTCACCTCCGGGCACGTCGCGTCCATTTAGGGTGGTGATTGCTGAACAAAATTAAGGAAGATCAGCAAATCGTTTCGAATTTAGCAAGAAATTTTGGAAATGCAAGGCCACCGACCGACCGCCGCCGCCGATGTGGTCTGTCCCGTATAGTAGAATTTGTAGTTGGTCCTTGGGTGATTTATTTCTAAAGTCAGGAAGTAATGTTTGGGAGATGCTGTTGAACAAAATGTCTCTCTGCTCCGTATGATTTTGACATGAAAGGACGAAATGACTGATAGTTTCATTGCGATGTCCGCATTGACAAGAGGGCGTTGGTGCTTTCTGAATACTAAATAAATTAGAATCCAAATAAGTCATATCCATTCTTAGCCTTGCGTGCAAAGTATTCCCCTTTTTTATCCAACAGTAAAGTAAATGGGTGGATCGGACGCCCCCAGGTGCTCGCAAAGCTGCTGTTTGAAAGCGGAGTGTGTAAGATGTTGTGCTGTGCTGGGCAGTTCGTTCCATTGTGTGCAAGTTGTGGGGGAAAATGACTTGTGGTATGATGATGTGCGGCTGGTGGTTTTAGTGTGCATGTTAGCATTTCTGAGTTGTCTGTTGGTGTCTTGAGCTCGAGTGTTTGGCATGATTGTTGTGATGTAGTTTGGGCAACGTTGTCCTGGGTCGTTCAGTTTGTGATAGAGCGTCAGTCTGTGTAAACTTCGTCTCGTTGTTAGTCTGTCCCATCCCAGTTCTGTCCGTAGTTTTTTTTTTTTTTTTTCTCACGGGAAGCGTGAGCTCCCCGCTATTTATTTACACCAATCATAATCAAAACACACGGTCGATCACTCATCACTGTACATACATGGCATCCGGTATGCATACAATTCGGCGCATTACAGTTCAATATTGCACACAATTCGGCGCATTCTGGCTACGGCGGCGGCGCGGGTCGACAGGCTCTCACAACTTCAGTCTCCCCTCCCCATCTAACATGTTTAACCATTTCTTAGAAAAGTTGTCTAGCTTATTATTTGATGCTGCAATTCGGCGCTCTATATCAACATGATGATTTAGGTAACTTTTTAACCCGGCGAAGGTAACATTTGTGGTGTTAGACGAAAGCTTACATTGTACTATGTATTGTTTATTACAGAGTATTATCATATTCATTGCATGTTTCTTACCCATTGCTCCAAAAACAACATGTTTCGTGGTATTTAATTCGGTGGTGTTCAGTTTTGCGAACAACAAATTCCATATGTGTTTCACTGCATGGCATTGGTGTAAAAAGTGCTCCAAGGTATCCATGCTGTTACATTGCTTACACAAGGGGGAATCTACGATGTTCCTTATAAACAGGTATCGCCTCGTTGGAATATATCTGTGTATTACCCGATATTGCAACGCTTGCAATTTTGTTGATGTTGTGCACTCGTACGGGATTGTGTGCACCTTCTCCCATCTGTCAAAATTGTAACCACTGTTTTCCCATCTAGAAATGGCACTGGGAACGTCAGAGCCTAAGGCCGCGTTATAAAAATGTGAACAACGAATTTCCGTAACCTTCAGCACCTTTCCGTTGATGTTGAAGGAAAGCCGCTCGTTTCTATCGTTCTCCGAAAGCACATGAAAATTTCCATTCATCAACATGTCTTTCCACAACTGTGGTATTTTCGCAATTAGTGCTTGGTAACTAAGAAAATCACACCTCGCTCTTGGATACCTGTTTTTTACTTCATTTAACGTCATTACACTCCCCTCGTCTCTTAACAAATCATCCACTATTTTGATTCCCGCTTGGTATAAACCGCTAATGAATACAGTTTTCCTGTCTTGACGAATGCTTCTGTTAAACCATAGTGCTTCTTTTTGAATGTTTTTCGAGCAATTCAGTGGTTGATTCGAGTATTCTTGGAAATATAATATCAACTCTTTGTAAAATGATGGAATTTTTAAGCGCTGGATGTCATCTTTCCCCAAACAAGACCGCATTAAATCGGTCAAGTCGTACTTACCAATACGCGCTTGTAGTAATTTACGCCATGGTGAGTCTACACAAATGAACAATCGTTTAATCCATGCTAATTTCAACGACTTACATAGAAGTTCTGTATTTGGCGCTTTTAAACCACCGTCCTCTATATTTTGACACAGGATGCGTTGTGCTACTTTTGGGGGTCGGCCTCTCCATAGAAACCTCATTATTTTGCTCTGTATAGCTGCAATGTTCTTTCTCGGTATCTTAACACAGGAACATAAATACACCAGTTGGGATGATAAAAGTGACCTGGCGACGGTTATCCGTCCCTTTAAAGTAAGTGTTCGTTGGCTCCAAATGTTAATAATGTTCCCAATTTTCTTGCATACTAGGTCTATATTGTCAGCAATGCAAGATTTCGTGGCACTAAAAATTATGCCTAATGATTTAATACTATTTACCGCCTTGATTCCACAAACGGGTGCATTACTGCCCTTTTTTGGTCCAAGCCACATGACGTTACTCTTTTCCGCATTTAACGACAGCCCGGAAGCTTCGCTAAAATCATGCATCACCTGAATCAGTGCTTCGGCAGATTGTTGGTCCTGCAGGAAGGCAGTGACGTCATCAGCATACAGACTTAGCTTGGTCTCAACACCACTAATTTTAATTCCCCGTATATTTGCATTTTCCCTGATATTTATTGCTAGAATTTCTAATGCCATCGCAAACAGGGAGCCGCTCAATGCTGATCCTTGGAAAGTGCCGCGGTTACACCTGAACCACGGCGATGTAAAGCCGTTATTTGCTACTGTTAATTGCGCCTCATGATACAGCAGTCTGATCCACTGTAAAAGACCTTCCCCAAAATTGTACGATTTAAGAGCCGCCAATATAAAATCATGCTCCAGGGAATCGAACGCTGCGCGATAATCGCAGGCAATCATTACTCCTTCGATCTGATCAGCTTCACAGTAGGTTATCACATCGCTAGTGAGCCTGGTATTTTCCCCGATGAACCTACCTTTAATAAACCCTGTTTGCTCCGGGGATACCAGCTTATGAATAACATTCCCTATCCTGATAGTAACAACTTTTGCGACAATTTTATAGATCACGTCTAACAAGCATATAGGCCTTTTGTTCTGTAAAAGAGTTTGATCCTGTTTCTTCGGAATTAAAGTAATTATTCCACGCATTTGCGTGACAAAAAAACCGTTATCGTATGCATCATTAACGTATCCCACTATATCACCGATTTCGTTCCAGAAGAACAAGAAAAATTCAGGCGTAAAGCCCGTCACGCCCGGTGCCTTATTTTTGTTCATTTGGCTCAACGCGTACTTACATTCTTGATTCGACATGAGACCTTCACATTTTGCTTTTTCGGCATCGGAAAGCTTAGGTACATTTTCACTGGTTAAAAATGCATTCATTTTTGGCGAATTGACACCTTTTGCCAAATATACTTTCCCAAAGTGGTCTGCACAGTGCTGTAAAATATTGCGATCACCGGTAATCATTTGCCCGCCAACGTTAATCTCGGTTATAGTTTTTTGTGCCGAAAGCTGCTTTCCCCTAGCCAGGAAAAAATGGCTCGCTTTTTCTCCAAATTCCGTCCATCTGGCACCGGAGGCAATGATTGCCTGTAATCCTCGCATGGACATTATTTCATCAAGTCTTTGCTTTGATTCTGCATAAATGTCTTTTTGCTGAGCATTCAGTGTGTTTATGTCTTTTTCCATGTCACCAACAATTTTCAATAAGTCTTTTTCTTCTTTCCTCAGTTCGTATGCGATTGCCTTGCCTCGCACAGTGCTGATAACCCGGATATTGCTTAATAACATTTCAACTTTTAGACCGATGCTAACATCCTCGCTATACGGAGTTACAATGTTTTTGGCCTTCGTAATTTCAGTTCTAACTAGTTCGACGAACAGCGTATCAGATACGTGAAGCTGATTGTTATATCGCCACAGCCCTGGCCCTCTTTCGCGCCCGCTATGCGTGGCGCTTATCTCAATCACGCTGTGGTCACTTTTAATTCCAGCCGATATTTTCGCTCGTACCTCGTAATTAAAATTGATCGCTTCAGAGATAAATATCGATTCTGGATTGTTGGTTTGGGTTCGTGCGTCTCCATGTAAACTCACGAGCAGATGGATTTGTTTGCCTCCATATATCTATTAGGTAGAATTCTCCAAGTATCTCTCGCAGCGTCGAACTAGCGCTTGTGTTGGTGAATTTTCCTATCTCGGCATCGAGAGGCCCTAGCTGGACGTTTAAATCCCCTGCCACCACCGTATTTGCTTCGGAAAACTCTATCATTACCTCCCGTAACTTATTAAAGAAGGTAATTTTGTCTCGCTGGATATCTACGGCTGGGCCATAAACACTAAGAACCGCAAATGGGTCACCATTGAGCGAAAACCGCAACCCGACTATTCTGCCCACGTCATCACTATGTTTCCCAAGAATTACTCCGCCAAAATTGTGAGGCAATAAAATGGCCACTCCAGCTTGGTGAACTGAGCCGTGACTGAATATTACAGATGATCCCCACTCGTTTTCCCAAATAAGTTCTATATCAGTAGACGAGTGAGTCTCCTGCAAAGTGATCACGTACTTTGGATATGTTGTGTGCAGGAACCTGAAGATTGATCGCCTTTTTTTCCTATCACGCAGCCCGCGGACGTTAAAGCTAAGAACGGAAACTATTCCCATAATGATACTTTTGGTTTTGAGCCAACTGACTGATTAATGCCTACTAGCCAATCAAGGTGAAATAACCCACAGAGAGCCCGACCGCCGCGCCGCCCAGCCAGATCGACATCCGTATCACACACCGCCACGTCTCTGTCTCGCCAGGTCAGCACCGCGCACGTCACCAGCGCCATCTGGCCACTGGGGTCACCGACATGTACTGCAATCTGTCGGAGACCAAACACTGCCACACCTACTCCCGTAACGGGATCCCTAGCCCGACTCCTACTCCCTACCCCTCCCCTAATGACACCGGAGCTGACGACTGGCATATAAACCTGAAGCCAGCAGCGGCCGGCGCCCGGGCGGCCAGTCACGCGAAAACCAACTAAACTGGATAACACGACAACACAAGCAGTAGGTGCTTGTCGCTTAGTTCTTCGGATCTCTAGAGATACCTTCGGATTTCTAGAGATTCTAGAGATACCACACAGCTCAAAGCAACCAATCCAGTCCCATCACCAAACACGTCAGTAACCCATTTCAACCCATACGGAACGGAATTCATGGAGCTTCATGTCGAGTCTAGTCGAATTCACCCCCATTCAAATTCATATGCACAGGTGCAGCGGTCAATACATTCACAATGTGTTGCGACGCGACTAAATTAAGTACCCTAAAAGCTCTAGATGCAATTAATTGCGTTTGTCTTGCACGACTCGCCTCGCTGGGAAGCAACCTCAGAGCAACCTCAACAACAGCGCAACATTAATATCAAGCCATAAGGGACCCGCTACTCACTGCGCAGATACTGAGCTCACCCGTCGCCGGCTCGGACAACGCCGCCCGCCGCAGTACAGCCCCGCCGACGGACAGCAGCGGCCGGACCGCGACGACCAGCAGAAATGAAGCGTTGACGACGACGATGACGCCACACGGCCGCGCCGCGGCCCGACCGCCGAAGCCCGCCGCGTGACGACCGCGACAGGAGCCGCCGCCGCACCGCCGCAGGGTGCGCCCGCCTCCCAAACGTCTGGAAAAATGATGGACACGCCAGCTCACAATAAACGCCCGGACAAGTGCCTCGTGCAATTCACAATGTTATTGTCAGACTATTTGCAAATCCCTGTTTGCCAACCCCGAGCGAGGCGAGGCGAGGCGACTGACGCAGCACATGGTACCTGTACAGTGTGCATCTACGGCAAGACAGCTGGGGCTGTTAACCTACAAATATTGGGCTTTAGGGCTTTACAACTCCAACGGGTGAGCCGGATGTAGCCAAGCAAAACAGGAGGCGGCCATAAATAACCCTTGCAATTTACACAATTAACCTATAGAATCCGTTTGGCAGGCCTAATTATCTATACACATACAATTATTACGACATACGGCTCAGTACGTATACAGTTCAAGCTGTCGATAACCGGTCTACTACTCTCACCCTCTCTGTCAAGAAAGATGACGACTCAGCTTAACTTTTCCTTTGGCGAGCCAGCGATTCCGTCTCGCGGGCAGTTCTGGATGTCAGGCAGTACCACCCCCGACTCTGGAACCCGCTCAACGGGAGCGGCAGAGGCAGCACCAGACCGGGTCGAAGGTGTCGCCGCCGCCAGCTCCATTCCGACCTCGCCGGCCGGCGCGACACCCCGGTCCACCGGCAGGCTCGCGTCGCCGCCGACAGCCGCCGACGCCGCTCCTCCGACAGCCCCGCTGACAAGGGCTGCGACCTCCTCGATGCCCGAAAACGGCACCATGCTCCGCTCGCGAATGGCGGAGACTCCGCCGCGGTCCCCCTGACCCGCGCGGTGCCCGCCCCGGCGTCCGCCCGGTCCGCCCCCGCGGCCGCCTGGGCCGCCCCCGCGACCGCGGCCCCGGTCCGCCCGGCCATCCCTGGCAGACCCCGACCCGGGCCGAGCGGGGGCCTCAGCCAGAACCTGTTGAAGTCGCTGCTGGTCTGTCACCTTGATGTTGCGGCCACCCTTCTCGGTCCTGCAGAAGACTGTGCCACGTCGGGTAAATACAGAGGCGATTTTGCCTCCGTTCTCAGGCCTTCTGCAGGCTAGAAGAGAAGCGTACAGGTGACGTTTGCCCGCAGTCAAGCTCTCTGTCAGATATAGAGGTGCCAAACCTTGCGCTCTCAGGCGGGCCTGTGTGTTGAACAGCTGGAAGCGACTGTCGAAGACGTCATCTCGTAGGCGCTGTTTCACGAACCGCAGGATGACCTTGTTGCTGGTCTCCAGCCGGTGCGCCACCTGCACGTCCGCCACCGTCATCCGGAAACCGGGTAGCCGTCTGCACAATGTCCGCACCACCATCTCCTCGGCGTCAACGTCCGGAGGCTGGGCCGCGAAATCGTCGCATGTCAGGATTAAGCTGGATGATCTGCGGTTCATATCCATGCCTTCAACACGCTCCTGCAGTTCCTCCATTGCTTGGTGTTGCTTTCCCATCTGTACCTTGAGCTGTTGAATTTCGTCCTCTCTGTCCAACACTTGGGCTTCCAGCGTAGAGAGCCTACCGTCCAGTCTCTCCAGCTTGGCGTCGAAGGCGGCGATCACCCTTGCTTCGCTTGCGTCGATGAGACGCTTGATCGCAGTCAGAGCGGCTGGGCTAAGCTCCATCGCTGCAACCGATCGCTTTGCTGCCGGAGCGTCGCTGTCTTTGGGCGATTTCGAGCCGCGACTAGGTGCTGAGCGCTTCTTCCTGGAGCCGGTAATTGCAGCGCGATGAAATATCTCCGGAATTCGACCACGGCCAGCACCCCTTCCAAATACCCCCGGAGACAGGCACTCGTCAAACTGAGCTGCGTCACCGCCCTCAGAATCAGAGGACATGTCACCGTCCGACGACCGATTATGTCACTCTACAGTGTTGTCTGGGCCACTGCAACACACTTAAATGTCACTGTTCACTGTCCACAGCGCATTCTCGCGGCTCTCGCTCCGTCTGGTTACTGCACTGCTCGGTTGACGCACACCGTTTACCGCCCGGGCGCCCGCTCGCTCCGCCTCACTCGGCCAGAGGCACGCCGACCTTGACCGCAGGTCACGCCCCGCCGCCCAACCGGCCGGCTCGGCGTCCGCAGCCCGACGTCCTGTCCGTAGTTTGTCGGAAGGCGTCCTGAATAACCCCCCGGTAACCAGTCTTGCAGCTCTGTTTTGTAATGTCTCGAGTCGGTCGCATATTGCTATGTGTCCGTCGTAGATGGCGTCGCAGTAGTCGAAATGAGGCCTAATGTATACTTTGTATATTTGATCCAGAATTGGTCTTGGTATGTGTTTTGCAATGCTATACAGAGGACTGAGCGTTTTGTCTATTTTGCGGCATATTGTGTTTGTGTTGGTGAAAGCGGAGGTCTTTAGAGAAATTCATGCCAAGGTGCGTGTGATCGTCATGAATTGGCACTGGATCACCTCCGAATGCCAGTGTCGGCGATGAATTATCTTGTTTGTATGAGAATGACTGCTGAATTGTTTTTTCGGTGTTAAATGTAATAATCCATTCTCTACCGTACTTGTATATTTCGTCGAGGTCGTGCTGTAATGATTGTTGAGTCGCTAGTAAGTCTGCCGTTGTATGTGAGGCGTAGAGTGATGTGTCGTCAGCAAAGAAAAGAATGTCCTTTTTAGTCTTGTTTGAGAGTTCGTCTAGATATATGAGTGCAAGTAATGGTCCCAGTACAGAGCCCTGCGGACAGCCAGCGTTTATGATCTGAGTCGTCGAAAAGGTGTCCCGTATTCGTACTCGCTGTCGTCTGTTTTCCAAGTATGATATAAACCAGTCTAAACCAGATATAAACCAGTATAAACCAGTCCAGTAATTCCAAAGTCGTGTTTACACTTGTATAGTAGACCCTGATGCCAAATTTTGTCAAAATATTTGGAAATGTCGAGATATATAGCAGTGAAGTCACGTCCCGAGTCGAGAGATTTGTATAGGTTGTGAGTCAAATATAGTAGTTGTTGCTGAGTGCTATGGCGCTGTCTGTATCCACTTTGTTTGTCAGAGAGAAGAGAATGTTCAGTAAAATGACCATAAACCTTTCTATATACTATTTTTTCAAAAACTTTGGAAAGGGCCGAAAGAATACTAATTGGTCGATAGGAAGAACAATCCGATGGAGAACCTTTGTTTTTTAATATTGGTTTTACGTGTGCTTCTTTAAATCTACTTGGAAATTTTCCTGACTAGGGACTTGTTGAATAATTTTGCTAATGGTTTAGAGATCAAAAGTGCAATCAGTTTCAGCAATTTTACTGGTATTCCATCTGGGCCGGTTGACTTGTTTGGGTCTAGGGAGTTGAGAATGCGGAGAACCTCTTGCTCGGATGTGTCAATATTTTATAGTGAGGGCAATGGTAGTGTATGAGCTTTGTTTGGTGTGGGTTTGTGAGTCTCCGGAATATTAAGGGTAGATTGAGCAGCAAAGTGGTCCTTTAATAGCGTCGCCTTTTCGTCGTCGTCAGTAATGATGTCGCCGTTGTCTGATTGGAGAGGTGGGATGGTATCGTCTCGTATACGTCATGTGATGGTGCGTAATGTTTGATGGTATTTGTAGGAGTTTTGTTTTTGTGCCACTAATTTGTGGACTTGGTATTGTACATATTCGTCTTTTAGTCGTCTGTTGATGGATGTGACTAGGTTTCTTTGGTATCTCCATCTATTCCAATTAAAATCACACTGGGTTTGTTTTGCAATTTTGAATAATCTGTCGCGTTTTCGAATGTTTCGCTTTAAAGGAAATAGTTCACCTTCAACATTAGTTTTAAACTGAGATGGCAGTTTTGTAGCCCGTGTTGGGAAACCCCTATCTGCAAGTTTTCTTGACTGAAAAGACTCTCCAGCCGAATATATTTGAGTTTTTGGCGAAGGAATGCGGTGCTGGCGAAATAATGTTGTACTGGTTCTAGCCCGGGCAGAGGCTATACCATCAGCCAATCAGCTTGCAGCTGGTGCTAGCAAGCGATCGCCGGCCGCCGGTTGGCACATCTCCAATGCGAGTCTATCTTTACGCGACTACTTTCGAATCTGATTGGCTGAACCATTGTTTACATTCGCGTGACGTCAGGACTCTGACTCAGAGAGTATGCATATAGTTTTGATAAACAATACAAATGTACGGCCTTCTGTCCTGAATCGGCGCGATATAAGGCCATTTTTGACAATATAAAAAGAAATTGTATTAAAAAATATAATCAAATCGTGTTTGGTAAAAAAATTCCAAGGTGAACTATTTCCTTTAATTCAGAAGTGACCCAAGGTTTTTGTTTTGATTGATTAGTTTTGCGTTTAATTGGAATCAAGGCAGCTGCGGCGTCGTGAATAGCATATATAAATAGGTCTGTCGCTGTATCTAAATCATTGTCCAAAATACGTGACCAGTCAGTGTTTTTTCAGAAGAGTGGTGAGTAAAGGGGCGTTTAATTTTGAATAGTCCCAAACATATGTATGCGTTGGTTCTGCTTTTTCAGGAGGCGGTGTTAGTCGAACTGTCACGTATATTGGAAAGTGATCAAGGTGGGAGAATGATGAAAGAGTGCCACTATCAGTGATTAAGTTATTGTTGTTTATGAAAATAAGATCGCGTAGATTTTGGCCAGTGTTGTTGATTCTGGTTGGTTGTCTGATTAACTGTTGCAGATCTAACGCCTCTGCAGTGTCTTGAAGTGTTCGGTCGAAAGTTGTGATGCTGATGTGTCGGTAAATTTAGTGAGCAATATAAATGTTTCCAGCGTTAAAGTCACCTAACACAAGTGTGGCCGTGGGATTGTAGCTTTGTGCTTGGCATACTAATTCGGTAAAGTGATCTGTGAAAAGTTGCAGTCTTTCGGTTGTTAAATTTGGTGGAAGGTAAGTGCAGCATACTATAGAGTAAAATTTCGCGATTTAATTTGGACCCATATCCATTTATTTATTTATTTATTTCACTTCGTGAGGCATTTCCGCTGCATGCAACGGCTATTATATGACTCGGGTCAAAACACGATAAAATAATTGGGCTTGGGTGACGCAACACTCATACTTCAAATCTAGGTACACATCACAGATCACACAGAACACATCGCAACATAATCTCTCATAAACAAGTGCAGTGAGTCATAAAACTAAGTCTGACGCTCACGTTCCATCAGATACTCTTTGAGCTCGCGTTTAAAACTAGCGAAATTCAAACAACGCATCTCATCGTTGTACTCAGCAACAGCCCCGTACAAATAGTGACGCCTCCCAGACTCATTCCGTATAGAGGGCGTCACAAGCATGACCCGATGTCGGGTGTCTCTCCCGTGCACACTTTGCCTAGTTATTAAACTTTCGGCAAAGTTTTGTGGTTCAGACGTAGTCAGCATTTTTTTCAGTAACTAGGTAGCGGTACTTATACATGCTGTCTACATGAAGCCAGCCGAGGTCATCAATCACATCGCCCACATGATCGTATTTCCTCCGGCCAGAGACCACTCGCGCAGCGAACCTCATTAACTTATGAAGTCGTCTGCGTTGCGTCGCATTGCTAGCGCCATATACGGACAGACAGTACCGAATCGCCGAGAACACAAGACCTTGCACCAACGTAACCATCACTGACTGGGGGAGACTGTGCCTGCTGTGGCTCAGTCCGCACAAAGTGCCAGTACACCGCCGTACCACGTTGTCTGTATGTGTGGCGAAAGTCATGTCACTATCGAACCAGACACCTAGGTTTTTGACAGTGTGTGAGCAGGTGATGGTTGAGCCGGAAAAGGTAATGCTGATTCGGGGAAGGCGCCGAGTCATTTCGCGGGTACCGAGCGCAATGAGCTGCGTCTTTGCCGCGTTAATTTTTAGGCCATTTTTTCCATACTAGTTGGAAAGGACAGACTGACTGTTTTCCATGGATTGGATAATCTCATTCAGGTCTTTCGGTGGGCCAGAAACGTACAGTTGGACGTCATCAGCGTAGGTAATGATACCAGTGGACTCATCAGTATAGAGAGGTAGGTCGTTAGCGTATATGTTGTGCAGTAATGGCCCAAGAGAAGAACCTTGATAAGTGCCAATGGGGTTGAGAAGGGTCGGGAGAGTGTGCGGCCGCGAGATGTTCCGGTGGTCTGAATCCGCACGCGCTGACAATGATTGGTCAGGTAGCATTGGAACCAGCGCGTGTCTACACCATAGAGATCTAGCTTACGCAGCAGCGAGTCGTGTGGGATACAGTCGAAACAGTGAGAGCAGTCTAATAGGCAGAGAAGAGTAATCTCACGCTGGTCCATAGATCGAAAAACATGGTCAGTGAGGGTGAGCAAGGCAGTATCAGTGGAGTGATTGGTCCTGAAGCCGTGCTGGTTAGGGGAGAGCAAGTGGTGAGTAGAGAAATAAGAATACAGCTGTTCGGAAACAACTCGCTCAGTTATTTTTGCTATGGTAGTGAGAATCGAGATCGGCCTGTAACTACTAAACTCATCGGACTTTGCAGCTTTCGGAATGGGATGGACAAGAGTGAGTTTCCATGAGTCAGGAACGGTGTGTGAGGTTAGACTAGAGTTGACGATGTGGCTTAGAACGTGGCAAAGCGAGTAAAGACAAATTTTTAATAAAACGAACACACAGGCCATCTGCGCCACAAGCTGAAGAACTATTCATCCTGCCAACGACCAATACCAAACATTCCGGTGTGATAAGCGCAAGCACGAACGAACTCGTTGATACTCGAGGCAAACGGACAGGCAGCTCACGTCCAGAGAAATCGTTGATACTCGAGGCAAACGTCCAGGCAGCTCACGTCACGTCCAGGCAGTCCACGTACTGCTCGCGACGTGTTCGTTCCGATCTCAACAAAATACTTATTTAGGGCATCGACATCCACATGTTCAGCAGTAATAGCTGGCTTGCCCGCCTTCTTGGATGCTAACACAGGCTGCACTCCCCTCCACACAGACGCCCGTCCATGCTCACGGATGTGCCGCTGAATGGCGTCGCGGGTGTCACCACGTATGGCGGCCTGCACGCGTCGATTCAGCTCCCGCGGTAGATGTCGCGGTCGCCGTCACGCAGTGCCGCTCTCCGCTCCGCCATCAGCTGTTTGGGGGCCTCGGTCACGGGCGGGGCTGTAGGGTTTCGCACTTTTGTCCGTTTCAGAGGTGCCGCTTCGTCCAGTACAGGCCGTGTGACGCTCAGGAAGTACTCCCACTGCTCAGCTGGGTCGGCACTGTGGAACACCGGGCTCCAGTCGATCTCCTGTAGCCGCCGGTTCATCTCGTCAGCGTTGATCCTACGCCAGCTACGAGCGGTCACCACGATCGGTTTAGGACGGAGACCAGCCAGGACGAATGTAGCGCGCACCCAGTTGTGATCACTGTAGTCACAGTGGAGCGTTCCCTGCCGCTGCACCTCACCATTGCTGTATATCACATCGATGGTAGAGCCAGAGCTGCGGAATGTGTGCCCAGTGATGTGCTGTCGCAGCGCGAAAGCATCCAGAAGCTGGCAGAACCTCTGTTTGGCATTCTTCGTCGCCAACTTCTAATGGGTTAAGTCTCTGAAATGGCAGCGAAGTGTGTATGTAAATAGCTACTCCTACCCCGTGTCTGTTTCTATGCCGTGTTAGTGGTGTATGGAAACCGTCTAATTTATATTGACTATTCGGAATTGTGTTGTCTAATTTAGTTTCTGACAGTGCTAGTATTTTGATGTTGTTGGTTTCAACAAATTGTTGGAGCTCATCAGTTTTGCTTCAGGCAGTAATGATGTTGATGTTGACGTGTGCAATGGTGAGGTTTTGTTGTGAATGTGGTTGTAGTAGTGGTCCTGGGTTTGTCTCTACGCCCCTGACTATTAGCACGATTTGTATGTCCAAAAATGTCCCAAGTCTAGTCCATAGTCTGTTTGACATTGTGGGTAAGGTACGGATGTGATGTAAGTGATAATGATGTACATGTGCCTGTGCGTTTGGTGGGGACAGCGTGAGTTGATAGCGCCTGCGAGCAGCTGGGAGAGTCCGATACCTTCCCGGGTGGGGTCGCGTGGTTCTATCCGATGATGGCATATCGGGTGGCAAAGCGGCTCTCCCAGGCGGCGGCGGCGGACGGAGGGTGGTCCAAGATTTCGAAGGGAAGAAGTCTGGATGGACGGACATGCCCGAAGAGGTGCTGGTGGCTGAAAAAAGAAGCATCGAATGAGTGTTTGGTGGCGGCGGCGAGCGACAACGAAACAATTACTCAATACAACATACATGTTCCAAGATATGTAAACAAAGTGTAACCGCGGCACAAACCATGGGAATCGTATAAAGTACAATTCAGCAAATACAACTATCAAAAAGTAGGTAAGTCAGTAAGAAGTGCGGCAATGTGATTACATATCACAACATGAACCTCAATAATGTTGGGTTAACAGTCAGGCAGGAGGCTGGGAATCAGATAAAGAAGTACACTTGCGAGGTAACAGTACAACACAATACAATAACAGTGAACTTAACGCTGTTGGGCTGACAATTAATCAACAACCAGAACAGAAACAACTTAAGGTGAAGTGAACCTGTCATAACTAACTGGATGATGAATACTAATAGCTATTGAACCAAACATCTAACGACCCTCCACCCCCACCCCACACACGCCCACACGTGCCTGGGTCTAGGACCTAATGCTTTGATACATTAAACCCATGGACCTTTGTGTGTATGTGCAATGCAGGTAGTACTAACTTTTACCCGTCAAGATCCACAGACACGCGTTCTGAAGTCGATTATTTCCATGCACACCCATAGGCGTGATGTAAAATTCCGAAACTGTTTGGGGACGTCCCCCCCCCCCCCACACACACACACTTTCGGCGCCTATGCGTACATATTACATTTATTCAGAATGCCCTTTAAATGTAAATTGTGTTTCGACTACTCATAAAGTGATCATAACTCGAACACGCTTGTGTAGGTCGCATCAAAACTACTCAGCGCGATATATGCCGAGTAACTTATGCTTAAATCACGTCAAAGCTACTCACAACGTAACATACACTGCACAGCCGTTGTGTAAATCACGTCAAAACTACTCGCAACGCGACATACACTGCACAGCCGTTATGTGTAAATCACGTCAAAACTACTCACAACGCGACATACACCGAACATCCTTTATGTGTAAATCACGTACAAACTACTCAAAATGAGATAAACACTGCACAGCCGTTATGTGTAAATCACGGCAAAAGCGACTCGGATCCAAGTCGATTTAATCAGGAGGCCTTCTTGGTGTAAAACTAGTATTAACTCGGTTTAAGCAGAAAGGCAGTATAGGATAAATGTACCTTTGACTCGAAGTACACGCGTCCTTCAATAAATACAGATTTAAACTATGGAAATACAAGTTATTGATAGCAAACAATACCTTTAATTTATAATAGACAACAAAAAAATATCAGAAAAAAATATATGTTGTCTAATTCATTTGGGCGTTACGTTTCTTACTGTTCTACCCGTTGTTCTATTACCCTAAGGCCTGTTCGGCATCGGAAATGTTCGGCAATGTTCGGCAACCGTTTCGGCAATGTTGTTTCACTGTTGCAGTGAAACAACATTTTTCCTTGGCTTACATTCTGTGCTTGTACTCGGCAACCGGGTTTAGGCTAACATTTTGTCAGTCTAAACACGATTGCCAATAATATTTAATTTACAATAACCATTTTGTCACCCTAAATCAAAACTAGTGTATTTTGATAGGAAACGTCCAGATCCGGGTTTATTCTGACTTTGAAGCACGTCAGCCTAAGCCCGGCTTAGCCTAACATAGCGAATTAAACGATTTGGGTAGTTCCCTCCCTCCCCACCAGAGGAATGAACACTTTTATCTGATCTCGCGGGATGTTAAAGATATGGAAGTATTTTAGCTTCATATGGTTGCATCTTACAAACATAGTGGTGTTTCAGTTCCGGCGCACCGCGCATATTTGCGGTGCTTACCACAGTGGGGAAGCGTGCTGAGGCGAGTGCGTCATTTCTGACGCTAAGCTTCTGTGCTGATTGGATCGTACAGTACACACAATCTTGCGCGTTATCGTACATAGGCCGGCAGCATCTTTCGTGAAGTGCTCGGCATGCCGTGAATTTGCTACTCATGAAAGAAAACGTAGCGGCAACGACTATACAAGGTGGTTTTTTGTTGTATCCTGATGGTGTAGCTTTGATGGAAATTGAAACATCGATATAGACTATCTGTGTTCATAATGGCGAGGACATTGGAAATCTGCAAGGAAAAGTGGCTAGGTAATTATAGTGTGCGTCAGTGTACTGTAGTGTGCCAGCAATACAAAGTGCAATTGAGAGGGATTATTGGGCAAGTGAAGGTGGTAGTCAAAATTATAATATGTAGGGTAAACAACTGTAATGCTGGACACATCCTAATGCCAGACTTTTCATTATCAATATGGTGTGTCATCCCAATCTACACCGTCAATAGCATGGAAAGTCTGGTGTAAGGACATGTCCAGTGTAATGGTTGTGCTTAAAGGAAATAGTTCACCTTCAACATGGGATTTTGAACTGAAATAGCAGTTTTGTAGCCCGTGTTGAGAAATCCTTATCTGCAACTTTTCTTGGCTGAAAAGACTCTCCAGCCGAAGATATTTGACTTTTTGACGAAGGAATGCGGCGCATATATGATGTACCGTACCGTCTGAAAGTGCCAGCACTGCCAGGGAACATGCGCAGACCAATAACGCACACCATACAATTAATAATTTACGACCTTCTGTCCTGAATTGGCGCGATGTAGGACCATTTTTAAAAAGAAAAAAGAAACTGTATTACAAAATATAATAAAATCGTGTTCTGAAAAATGTTCCGAAGGTGAACTATTTCCTTTAACTATGAGTGCTTTAGTCTGTTGGTATCGTCTACACCTTGACACAGTGTCCTAGCATTGGGAAATTTGGGTGGAAATTGACACCCTATGGATACTATTTTTCCACTCTTTTTCCTGAGTTTTACTGTGAATTTTCCACTCTTTATTTTAAAATGTATTGGATAATTGGAAACCTGATACTGATTTATGGATGTAATGATAGGGACAGCCTGCGGATGGAAAGGCAGGTAATAATGGGCATAGGTAATAACTAAATTTGGTGAGCAGGTAATTGGGTGATAAAGCCTGGTACATATGCTTTTTGGTTTAATTTTCCACTCTTTATACTTATTTTTAGTCAAGAGTTTTCCACTCCGCACCCCAGCTCCAAAGCAATTATAGGAGCCTGCCTTGACAGTATGAAAATTATGTTTTGAAATGTCCAGTGTTACAGTCGTTAACTCTGCCTGAAATATCATTGAACTGGGTGCTGAAGCTTCCTTCGCTGGCTGATTTTTTCCTTTATTATATTCCCTGTTTATAAACTTGGGCGATATTCCGCTTTTGCACACCTTTATACAGGCAAATTGAATATTGTATACCAATTCTACACCTCTGATTTCATCAGAACTGCACTCAAAACAGGGACATTCTCAGTACTTACCTGACAATAATGATTTGTATCACCTGTCAATAGCCTCGCTGACGTCATTGAGCAGGTAGAGTAAAGGTCCAACCTCTGGTTACTGCAAAATACCAGACTTCTCATGGTATTGGTGCCATATATGTGTTGTTATTATCTGACAGATAATAACAATGCACTTGAACATCAACACACCACTAATAGCATGAAGTCTGGCATTGGGCCGTGGCCCGTGACCAGAGCTTGGATCCTTACTCCGCTGTCAAATTTGAATATGGTGTTTTAATATACTAATCTTAAATTGTTTTTAACACTGTTTTAAGAGACAATGATAATAATAAGTGTTAACCTAACTCTCATTATGGTAAAAAAGATGATCTAGTAAAGCAAACACAAGATTAGAAGCTTTCGGCTTGCGCCTTAATCAGTAAATCATAGGCTTGCTTGCTCCTTCCGAAAGCTTATCTTGTGTTTTCTTTACTAAATCATCTTTGTTGCCATTATGAGAGTTAGGTTAACGCTTATTATTATGTTAATAGACCATTGCAATAAGCCGTCATAACTCCAAAAGTGAATCCATTATATAAATAGGTCTTTGACATATTATATTTTGCATTCTAATGAAAACATGTGATGAGATGTAAGAACAACTTCTGCAACAACTGTGATAGTTATGCTGGGAACCACCCTGGAACACCCAAAAATCCACCCTGGAATTTTGGTGAGATGCACTGAGATCATGATGATGATGATTGGTGTTTAAGGGCGCTCTGACAATGAAGGTCACATGGTGCCCACCACTGAGATCATATATCCAATGCAAAATGTTTGTGAGCTCACAAACATTTTGCATTGGATCTCTCAGAGATCCACCAGAATCACGTATCATAACATAAATTATCATGCATTTCCCCAGATCCAATATTTATTTGCAACCAAATTGTTAGGGATCCATTTGACCTGAGTAGTCGGCACGCCCTTAAACCCCAATAAACAAACGAACAACTTAATTGTTCTTTGTCGTATTTTAAGGCTTGTGCAGTGCAGAGTATCTGTAAAAGTGATGCCAATGTTCTTAATTATTATGTGCTTCTTCAATTATTTACTACTAAAACTTAGTCAACTTTTGTCAGCATATTGTTAACATGACTGAATTTAGATTCATGTCATCAAAGTCATTCATAGGAATATAAGCTAAGTTTGAATCCAACTTTGCCAAGAATTCTCATTTTCCAACAGATATTAATTAGATATTGATGCTCCCATTCAATAAAGGGACAATAGTTCATACAGACATTGTAGATTGGTCAATGGCCACCAGCATTTTGCTCGTAACAACCAATGCCAATGTCAATGGTAGAATATATCAAACTATTGCTATAATATATTGGCATGTTTATCATATTGAATAAAGGCTCCTGGTACCCTTCATTGCCACCGTTTCATGGTCAATATTAAATTCCTCATTCATTTATCCATTTATTTACATCTTTAGGTTGGAACACAACATATTGATATGCCCATTGACAGCGCTTCTCACCAGTGATCCAATCAGGGGGGGGGGGGGGCTAGCGCCCCCCCCCGCCCTAGCGCCCCCTAGACTTTTCTTATATAAGGTGAATCTTCGGGAAATTTATGAAATGGTATAGGATCTGAATCGTGATCTTGATCAACTTTTTTTGGCATGTCAGTTGTTGCTGCACCCCTGACGTCGCAAAAAGGCATTTCTGTCCTGTAACTCATAAATCACATTATTATCATTGATTTTATAGTCATTACTAGACACTCGGCAATTTGTGTTCATTAGTGCAAGCCATCCACAGCACAGGATCATTAGCATTAGGTACTACTCAGTGGCGACGGATAAAGGGGGGGGGGGGGGGGGGTAGAGGAGGCAGCTGTCCGCCCACTCAAGAAGTGGTGGGGGGGGGGGGAAACATATGATTTTGCCTCCCCCCCATAAATTTGTAAGAGACTAGAAAATCCATACTCCAAGAAGTTGGTTCGATTTTTCCTTTTGACCGAAACAATGACCCAGGGCTCCTATGTGCCCACAGTCACCCTGATGGGCCTTCTAAGGCCGACAGTAGGTCCTCGGTAGGCCATGAGGGGCCCTCAGAAGGCCTAAGACTTCAACATTGGCCTGTCCGACGTTTTTTTGCGACCATTTAGAGGCCCTGCAAAATATAGTGGCCTAAATCCGAGGAGATACCATTTCGCGTTTTTTTTTTTTTGGGGGGGGGGGGGCTTTTACCGTGGGAAGGGCCCTTTTTCCGAGGGGACCCTCTGGGTTTCTTTGCCCACCATCCGAAAATACGATCCGCCGCCACTGGTACTACTCATAATGGTGTCTCAAAACCTAAGTAATACCGATATCAGTCACATTATTGGTATGGATTTTCTAGTCTGTTTATATAAGGTGACACAATCTATGGGTTTACGTCCTTCAAAAATGCACAAATATAGCTAACCTACTGCTACAGCCTCTTATGTCGACAATTTCCGCAGATGTCCTCATCCTCAGCTAAAGAACGCACAGATTTGGGTGTAAATTGTTAGCTTATGAGGTATTCTGGGAAAATACTGCTATGTTGATAGATACAATTGTTATGTCGACTTTCACATACACCTTTAAATATTGTCTTACGCTTCATACAAATAAGTAAATGCTTAAAAATGCACACGCACACACGCCCGTACATTTCCAGCGAACCAATATGGCGACCCCGTTGAAATGTAAACAAACAATTCTCCCCCGCCTTCACGTCATCACAACCTGACCGATCACCGTCGAGCTTGCTCAAGACTGATTGGTCAATACTAGCTGATAGCCAAATATAGCTTATGAGCAGATCCGATAAACACGGCCAAGATGCTGGAAGCTGCTCGCGGTTGTCACACTTTTTACCAATGTTGAAGGAGTGGAGACACCCCCCTGGGCGGTGGCCAAGGCCAAGGCACTATGCCCTATAAGCATATAGGTCGCCTCGTCGGTGCTCACAAAACGTGATTTGACGTCACTGGCGGCAGAGCGCTGCACCAATCAAATTGCAAGATTTCAGCTATCAATAGCGCAATAGTTGAAATTAAGTAGTCAGTTGGTGGCGTTTTGCGTGCGGGTTTCGATGGCTGACGTTCGTCAAATTAACAGCATCAGATATCACACAGGCAGTATGATATTCCGAGGTGTCTCAATTTGCCCCAAATTTTGCATACCGGGCCTCCTCGATGCGCTGATTCGGAAAATATATCTCTATAGGGTGGTATTTTTTTGTCGTTTACGAGTTACAACCATGCGCTTGAGCGCGGCGCCGACGAAGAAGCCGGTCCCCGCCAGTGACGTCATCCGGCGGTCCGCCGAGTTCAAGGTCAAATGGTTCGTGTCTTTACCTGGTTATAGGGCTTTGCTATAAGCAAGGCCATATATAGGATGTAGAGTCATCCGGCGATTCTACGTGATCATGACGTCAGGGAGGTGCAGGCGCGTAACCACCACTGGAGTCACTGTGGATAAGTCCCCAGTAACATTTTCGGATTTTAACATTACGCCTAAGGGCATTGCATGGGAAGAATCGACTTCAAAGTGTACCGTCCCCACATACTTTCGGAAGGTGGTTACGCCTATGGGGAGGTGTCGAGGGAAGGCTGAGGTCAGGGTCAGGGAAGTGTAATAACTAGACTACACCTTTTTCACTTCAAATTAAAATAAGTGAAGTTCAAATTAAAACAAGTGAAATTCAAATTAAAATATGCGAAGTTCAAATTAAAAAGGCGATATTCAATTTAAAATCAGAGAAATTAAAATTAAAATGAATGAAATTCAAATTAAAACGTCGAATTCGTTTAGGAATTTCGACGGCATTTTGCTGTTATTTCGACAAGGTTTCAAATGAAAGGTGTTTTTCTCACAGAATTTGTTTATACAAAGCTGGTGCTCGCATTGGTGTCTCTTTCGACACACATGTACCGGCACGGTTGAAACGGTACCGGCACGGTTGCAATGGTACCTCACGGTTGAAACGGCATATAAACCGTGCCGGTTGAGATCACTATTAGGTACGTTCAATTGCCTCACAAGTTGGAAGTCGCCATCAATTCGGCAATAATCCTGAACTTTGGCGCTGGGTATCAACATTTGGCCATATCATTGCATTATTACACAGCACTAATGGCGGATCCAGCCTCTCTCCGTGGGGTGGGGCATCTTTTTGTGTCAAAAAGGTAACCCATTTTGTTTTCTCCGGATTTGGGCCGGTCACATTATCTTGGTCTTCGAGCTTAAAGGAAATAGTTCACCTTCGGATTTTTTTTCAGAACACGATTTTATTATATTTAATACAGTTTCTTTTTTTCTTTTCAAAAATGGTCCTACATCGCGCCAATTCGGGACAGAAGGTCGTAAATTATTAATGTTATGATGTGGCAGTGCTGGCACTCTCAGACGGTACGGTATATCATATATGCGCCGCATTCTCCTTCGCCAAAAAGTCAAATATCTTCGGCTGGAGAGTCTTTTCAGCCAAGAAAAGTTGCAGATAAGGCTTTCTCAACACGGGCTACAAAACTGCTATTTCAGTTCAAAATCCCATGTTGAAGATGAACTATTTCCTTGAAGTGTCACCGGGGCTACTGGAATTGCATCAGGTGCGCTGCTTTGTCTATCATTGAAAGAAAGATATACCTACAAACTTCCAATTCAATCATTCGAGAACAAAACTTCCGTTTTCATGAAGTTTTCTCCTAAGGTCATTATTTTTCACGTTCAGTGCAGATAACGCGCGCGGGGGAGGGGTATTTGCCCCTGATACCCCCTGGATCCACCAGTGCCAGCAATTACCGCCAAGGAGAGCCTCTGCCAGACACTTAATGGAATTAATTTCCCCATTTTCCAAAAAATTATACAAGCAATTGTGAAAGTTGTGTCATGCCGCGAAGCGGCGCGAAATTTTTCGGTTTTTGACTGTGGAGATAGCTGGGATTTGACTGCTACAAAGACAATTTTTACGATAAATTGGGAACGCGCGGGGATGCTTGTATTGAATGCCCCCCCCCAGATTCTCATGGGGGTGGGGGAGGGGAATTTTCCCCTGATGCCCCTGTATCCGCCAGTGCACAGCACACTGAATGTAAATAACTTTGTGAATTGCGTCTGCAATAGCATTACACGCGGGTTCATGGTATATAGCCGATGCTTTCACGGCTCTGAATGTGCTTAGTAAATAGTTTTAATTTGAAGTTAAATTATTTTAATTCGAATTTCACTTATTTTAAATTGAATATCGCTTTTTTAATTTGAACTTCGCATATTTCAATTTGAATTTCACTTGCTTTAATTTGAACTTCACTTAGTTTAATTTGAAGTGAAAAAGGTGTAGTGTTCCATTATTATACACATTTTTGTATTATGAGAATGGCCTCCGGTAATCATTCTTAGAGTCGCACTTAATTCTTAGAGTCGCACATTCTAAATAAAATTATTTAGAGCAGGTCAAAGAGGTCAAGGTTAAACAGCGGACTGTTGGGATTTGCATGCAAATTAGCACACTGGTAGATCATGACCTTCTTATCACTCACATAAAATATTAGAGTCGCACATTTCAAATCAAAGGATTTAGAGCAGGTCAAAGAGGTCAAAGTCAAACAGCGGACTATTACGATTTGTATGTAAATTGGCACATCAATAGAACATGGCCTGCTTATCACTGTCATGAAATCGTATAGTCGAACATTCAAAACAAAATTATTTATAATAGACCCTGACCGTGACCCTGACCTCAGCCTCGTCCAGACACCTCCCTGACCCTGATCCCAACATCGGCGCGACACCTCCCTGACCCTAACACTAGTCTAGTTCCTATACTTCCCTGACCCTGACCTCAGCCTTCCCCGACACCTCCCAGAACCGGGCCTCGGTCTCGCCCCAACACCTCCCAGACCCTGACGTCAGCCTTGCCCCAATACCACCTTGGCCCGGAACTTCTCACGACACTTCCCTGACCCTGACCTCAGCTTCGCTCCGATACCACTCTGAACCTGTCCTCAGCCTCGCCCCGACACCCCTGCCCGTAATCTCATCAAGCCTCGCCCTGACACCTCCCTGACCCTGACCCTAACCTCGTCACGACACCACCCTGATCCTGACCTCAGCCTCACTCCTATACCTCCCTGATCCTGACCGCAGCCTAGCCCTGACATCTCCCTGACTCTGACCTCATACTCGCCCGACGGCGACACCTGCTTGGCCTTGACCTCAGCCTTCCCTCAACACCTCTCTGCCACTGACCTCAGGCTCGCCCCGCAACCTCCCTGACCCTGATCTTGACCTCGGCCGGAAGGCTCCCTGACAATGACCCTGGCATCGGCCTCACCCCGACACCTCTCTGACCCTGATCTCATCCTCACTTTGACACCTCCCTGACTCTGACCTCAGCCTCGCCCTCCAGCACCCTGACCAAGAATTTGCCCCGACACCTCCCTAACCCTGACCCCAACCTCTACCCGACAACTCCCTGACCATGCATCTAGCCTCGACCTTTCCCCCAACACCTCCCTTACCCAGGCCTTAGCCTCCCACGATACCTCCCTGAACCTGACTCTGACCTCAGTATCACCCCAAAACCTCCTTTACCTTGACCTCAACCTCACCCCAACACCATCTTGTCCCTGACCTCAGCCTCACTTCGACACCTACCTGACTCTGACCTCAGCCTCGCCCACGACACCAACCTGACCCTGACCTGGTCTCAGAACTTCTCTGATCCTGACCTCGACTTCGGCCTGACACCTCCCTGACCATGACCCTGGCCTCAGCCTCGCACTAACACCTCACTGACCATGACCTTGGCGTCGCTCGGATACATCCCTGACCCTGACTTCTGTCTCACCGCGACACTTCCTTGACCTCAGCCTCGCCCCGACACCTCCCTGACCCTGATCTCAACATAGTCCTGACATCTCCCTGATTCTGACCTCATACTCGCCCCGACATCTGCTTGATTCTGACCGCAGCCTTCCTCCGACACCTATTTGACACTGACCTCATGCTCGCCCCGAAACCTCCCTGGTCCTGACCTCGACTTCGGCTCGACGGCTCCCTGACAATGACCCTGGCCTCGACCTCACCCCACACCTCTCTGACCCTGACCTCAGCCTCGCACCGACACTTCCCTGACCCTGAACTTCTCACGACACCTCCCTGACCCTGCCCTCAGCTTCGTCCCGATACCACACTGAAAATATCCTCAGCCTCGCCCCGTGATATACATTAACCCTCCTCCTGGTTGGACAAAATCACTACGTGTTCGGGTAGGAGGGGGGGGGGGGGGTACGACCCCCCTTAACGTTTCGCTCCTAATTGAGCTAGAGCTTCGATTCAAACACGAGCGTGTTGCTTGTGACGGGAAAAAGCCGCTGATGCCCAATTTGAAGGTATTGGGTCATTATGTGACCTCTGAGGTCATGTCAATGACCCAAAAGTCATCAAAAATTTGCATGCGTATAAATTGAATTTAAGCGAGCTAGAATCGTGAATATGCATATCATAATGCTTAATGGGTACCAAATTTGCAATCAGCGTCACAAAATGTCCTAGAAACTGCCATATTCCAAAAAGGTCATGTCAGGTCATCTGAGGTCTGTGACCTCGGTTGACCTGTGGAAGCGCATGACCCCAGTGGAGCATATAGTTATGTAAAATGGATCCCAGATTTGAAATCAGCGTCACAAAATGTCCTAGAAACCGTCAGAAGCAAAACAAAAGTAATATGAGGTCATCGGAGGTCAATGACCTCGGTTGACCTTTTCAGAGGTCAACCGAGGTAACAATGTCAGTGGAAACCACAACTGTCACCTGTACATATGTTCCTGAACAACAACACTCGGAAACTGCACAAGTTTCATGCATCGATACTACGGGACGCCAGTTGCACCTGACAATACCTTGAGAAACAGGTCATAGGTCACGAGTCATGTGGGTTAGAAGTTAATTTGTTTAGAATATGTGGCAAATTGTTCCAAAGTAAGGTACTGAAAGTTTCATTGCAATCGGTTGAAAACCACGCGAGTTATTTCCGAGAAAAAAAAAACGAGTGGTGGCAACCCCCCCCCCCTTCCCGGGCGAGGGAAGGGGGGGGGGGGGGGTATTGTAGAGTAAGCTCTACAGAGAGAGCTTACTCTACAATACAAAAAATCGGAGCTTTCGGCCATATTGTAACACCCTTCGTTAGCGATTAAGAGGCATTCGGTAACCTGTCATTGCTCGTCTTAAAGACGAGCAATGACCTGTTACCGAATGCCTCTTAATCGCTGACGAAGGGTGTTACAATATACCCGAAAGATCCGATTTTAATCATTTTCTTGTGGAGTAAGTACTCTTTGTATTTAATCTTCATCTGGGATCTCTACGTGCTTTGGGCCCTTCCGGTGTGACCAGGGACTCCTCTGACCTTCCAAGAAGCCCCTCTTGTGTGTCAAGGGCCCCATTCGCCCTGTTCAGAGGTCCTTCCGACCTGGCCAGGAATTGGCTGCTTTGTCACCCTGTCGACATGCTCAGGGGCCACTCCGACCTGCTCAGGGGCACCTCCAGTCTTGCTAAGAACTCGTCCGGCATGTTCAAGGGCCATTCCGACCGGCCCAGGGACCGTTTCGGTCTAGCCAGGAGCCCCTCTGACTTGCCCAGGAGCCCCTCCAATCTGCCCAGCGTCTCTTCTGGTCCGACTTCGCTGGCTGCTTTGTCGCCCTGCCGATATGCTCAAGGCGCCCTCCCACCTGCCCTGGGGCCCCTCCGTGATGGCTAGGGGCCAATTCGGCATGTTCGGGGGTCCTTCTTACCCGCCCAGGGGCCCTCTCGGTCTGATCAGGGGCCCCTCTGACCTGCACGGGGGCCCTTTGAACTTCTCAGGGGCCCTCTGGGGTCTGTCCAAGAGCCCTCTAACCTGATCAGGAGCCATATGACCTTCCAAGGGACTGTGCTGGCTGCTTTGTCGCCCTGCCGACATGCTCAGGGGCCTCTTGATCTGCCCAGGAGCCATCTGTGCTGGCTAAGGGCCCATTGGAGGTGTTCAGGGGGCCTCTGACCCACTCGGAGCCCTTTTGGTCTGGCCAGGGGCCCTCTGACATGCACAGGGCTCTTTTGAACGTCCAAGGGGACCTCTGGTCTTTCAGAGAGGGTCCTGGTGGCCCTAAAGGGCCACTGAAGTGCTCTAAACTCTCTAAAGACCACACTTCGCGTGGTAAAGAGTCCATTATACCGCGCTTCGCGCGGTCTTGTCGGCCCTTTTCGGCGCGCGCAGCGCGACGAAAAGGGTCCTCCGCCGCCGAAAAGGTCCCTCCGCCGCCGAAAAGGGCTCTCCGCCGCCGAAAAGGGCCCACCGCCGCCTAAAAGGGCCCTACTGGTCTCCAGGCCCCCCTAGGCTACGTACCTGACCTGAAGACATGTTGATACTTTTGCATGGCATTGGGTATTCCGACAAGTAACGTAGGATATATATTTCCATCACCTTCATGGATGCATAATGTGCCTTGCTTATTACCTACTGTTTTGAACATATCTGTACCATTATTTTTTTTGGGAGGGGTTAAGGGGGTTTGGTCATAATACATTTGGGGGGGGGGCGCGTTCACCCCCACCACCCTCCGCCTGCAGTGCCAGTGGCGGTATTCTACTGCAAATGCCTTAAAATGTTGTATTTGCAAAAACATTGAAGTATTCATTTTTTTAAAAGAAATATTACCTTTTTTATATTTGTCCTATCTCGAGATAAATAGTAAAGCTTTAATATGAAACACAAACAAAAATTGCCATTTTTGACAAGAAGGGGTATAGGCACAACACATACAAAAATGTGACGTCATAAAAAAAATCCAGTAAAAATTTTGCAAATCGGAGATGTACAAAATATTGTTCAGTTCATTGCGGTCACGATGATATGCCTATATGATACATTATGTTCAGTGGTTTTGGAGCTAAATGCCTCCAAAGACTGCATCGTGACCTCGCAAACAAGCCCGAGGCTATATCTTGAGAACCGTTGACCTTAGGGATCTGCCGATGCCAAAATTGACTTCAGAGCACAAGATAACCCTATAGTCAAAATTGCATCAAAATAAAAAAATGTGGCGGTGTGAACCCCTGCCGTGGAATGCCCCTGACGGTTGACGGCCTGGTACCGTCCCCCCCCCCATCAACTACTTTTCGCTGACAGCCCGCTACCCCCCCCCCCACCCTGCTCAACAAAATGCTGGAAATACGCCACTGGATTTGCCTCTCCAAGAAAACTTATATCCACCACTGAACCTAGGGCTGTCATAGATCATCCACCGATCACCCTGACCTGCTGAAACCCACCCACCCTATATGCCCAGTCGAAAGCTGACCATCTACCACCCCCTAACTATCCCCCAGCCTGTTCAAATCCAATCACCAATCTCAGCCGGTTGAAATGGGTGATTCGAAGGCCGGAAAGGCGCCTAACGCTTACGTCTTCACCGATCAGCCAAAATCTACCCGGCTCTCTCCCCCGACATGCGCAAATACACCCCACTCCTCTGCCAGCTAGTGGGTGGGGAGGGCAGCGGTAATTCTTTGCGGCCTTCGGCTGCGAACAATACGCGTTGATGTGGACGGGAGTAAAATTGTATGGGTCGCCTTTTGATTTCTTCCTGCATTTCCTTCATGTCAGGGTAAGCCGGGCTTAGGCTGACATGAAATTAAACGATCAAAAATGTCAGCTTAAATCTCGTCAGGGTGAATTACACAGCGTTTATTTGCGGTAGGGTAAGCCCGAAAAACCAGTATGTATGCGTAACCGGCGCACATGAGACAAATGGCATATTGTATAATGCATTATATAATGGAATACTCACATGACACATCACATGGGATGAAGAGTTACAGGGTTAGCTGGGGCTTGGAAACATTATAATACAAACTTTTATGTTCCATGTCCAATGTCCATGCATACTCCTTACCAAGAACATTAGCATAGGCGTACACTGCATAAGTAGGTGAGAACCTTTGAGGATATGAAGGTATACTTTAATATATGAAAGGCCCAAAGCTCTGATCAGGACCAGCCTGAAATCTATGTTTTGGTTGATACTGTGTTCCACCTTACCTTGCCTTACCTTACAATATACAGAATTTAGAGAGGCCACTTGTTGGTTGATTTTGGTATGTTGCGTTCTGATAGGGGTGGTACCACAGCGCGTGGCACATGCAAATGTCGAAATTAACCGAAATAATTATTGATCAAAAATGGCATTATTAATTTAGGCATTAATTTATACGATGAAGCACGCAGCGCTCATGATGTACTTACTTTTAGCGGATTTCAGAAAGGAGATCATGAACAATTTAATACAACTTAATTTAGCTTTACCAGAGCGCGCCCGCTCAGTCATTGCCCAAAAAGGCGTTTTACTGGTGAGATATAATCGGTATATAGGTGTTTAATATTATCAATGGTATTCAGATTTCAATCATACAACATTGTAACCTTACATAATTTTGTTTGCAGTATGTTGAACAAAAAGGTATGTTGAATGTTGTGTGTTGCAGTATGTATATTTTATATATTCAACTGTTGAAACGACTTTGACAGGTGCTTTAGGGAAAAAGTTATGCGATGCCCGATATTTGACCTTGCGGGCACTCTTTGACCTGGGGTCAAATGATTGACCTCCGCAAGACATGCTTTCAGGTTTTGAATACACTCCTAGACACCAACATTTTGTATAAGTTTGAACACATCTATACCACTCTAACCCCTTCAAAACTCACCTGTAAACAATGCGCCCTACACTCTGGATGCACAGCTGCCGGTCCGCTTGGTAGCAGTTGATCATCAAGCGTCATCTACAATAGCTTCAATTGTGGTGCTCCATTACAAAATCCAGTGTCCCAAAATTTCATTTTTGCTTGGGTGTCAGAGGAAAATTCTAGCCAAAAAGACCATGAGAGTGGAAAATTATGTAGAAAATGGTACAATATTGATTTCTGTTCTGAATATGAAAAGCAGAGTAGTTTTTGTTGAAATCAAGTACTTTTAGTCAATACCTTTTTATGTCAGAATCAATATTACAATTCATAATTTTGGAATGGAAAATTCACTCTTATAATAGGGAGTGAGAGTGGAAAATTATTGACATTTGGGTGTCATTTCCCACCCAAATAGACAAATTTTGGGACACTGCAAAATCTGATTCCTTTGATCCTTCATTGGTATGATTGTATCTGTGACAAAGTTGGGACCCGTCTGCACCAATATTGATAGAAGTTATGTTTTATCAGCAATGTTTCTGCCTAGTCATCATGATCAAATTACGTTCTGATCATTTATTATAAATGTAATGCTGGATTATTATTTTTGTAATGCTTTTAAAATGATTTTGCTGTAGGATTGCCCTAATACTGATACCCTATTCATGTAAGAGTCTCACTGCCATTAATCAAAAGGATGTTCTTTGTGATGCAGAGTGTGAATGGAGCTCCTCAAATGTGTTTAGACATTTAGCTTATAAATAAATCAGATAGGGTAACGATTTGGTGTTCATACACATTCTAACCTCAGAGTTTTCATGCCATCCGAGTAGATGCAAGGCCCTATAACAACAGGTTGGACGGAGTTTAATACCAAAATTATACCAAGTTTTGCAATGACATTATGGTAACTTATCCATACCGTGGTAATTCCAGTCACCATGCCACCCAAACTGGGAATTATGACAGCAACAAAATATTATGTGTGCACATTAGCACTGGTTTTTTTTAGTTATAAAGAAGAATAGATAATTTATAGTACAGAATTCTTAGTAGTAAGATATCGACCCGAGGTCAAAAATTGCACACAATGTGGATGATTGCACACATTGCGAAAAATTGCACACAGCGCGGAAGCTCCACGACCGTCCCCATCACTTGCGGCGTGTTCCAAGGCTCAATTCTGGGACCAGTGTTATATTTACTTTGTACTAATGACTTGACATCGTTTTTATGTGACACCAAGACGGTGTTATATGCTGACATCGTGCAATTTATCCACTGTGGCCTCCCCAACCAACAGGGAGAGCTACAACGAGACATCGAGTCAACGTTGAACAAAGCCCAGTGATGGCTTGTTGAAAACACTCTTAAAATAAACCCAACCAAATCTGACCATGTTCTCATGTCTTCTCGACAAAGGATGTTTGGACACAATTTGGAAGTACGTTTTGGCAATGCAACCATTCACCCATCTGGTAGTGCGAAAATTCTAGGGGTCGTTTTGGACAGTAATATTACTTTCGAAAAGCATGTTTCTAGCATGATGCAACGATGCTACGCAACGCTGTTCGGTCTGTCAAAATTTGCGTACCGACTGCCAAAAGAAATAAAAAAGTGTATAATTGAATCATGATTTTTTTCGTATATATTGTATTGTGCGACGGTCTGGGCAGGCTGCAACGCAACACAACGTAAACGTATACAAAATAGAATAAAGCACAGCCCAAGAATTGTTAAATGCTGTCGAGACCTGGTGATGGTGCATCGTCTGATGTATGATAATAATGCACTGATCTGTCTGAGAGATTTGTTGTAGTACCGCGAGAATGTGTCCGCCAGAGAAACCCGAGGTTCTGCAGCGGGGCTGCTGCACATGCCTCGAGTCCGTACCGAGCACGCCCGTCGATCGTTCAGATTACGGTCAACGGCCAAATGGAACGAGGCGCCGGGCGAAGTGCGAGACGCTGGAGCAGTGACGGTGTTTCGTACGTGGATGAGGGAGTGGCTGACAGCAGATCGCTAACTCTGCGAGAACCGACTGTCTTGTGCTTTTAACGCCTTTGTGTCGACAATCTTGTATGGGGATTTATTTGAATAGTGTAACTGTGATACAATGTAAAATGTCACTTGTCATAAAAAGCCGTGTTTTGCGGATGACATACGAATAAACGATGACTGATACCCAAACACCTGTGGCAAAAACGGCGGCGCGCAGCGCCGGCTGCACCGCTGTTCTTTCCTCGAAAACCTTAGTGGGTGGGGTTAATAAGTTTGTTGAGTTTTAAAAATCCGTAGCTGCTCCTCCAAGTAACGAGAGGCTAATGATAATAAAGTTCATAATCTGATGAAAATATACCGAAAATCATCATTATTATGTACGTTACACTTACATGGTGTACCTTACATAATAACCGTGGTAGATGCACGATTGACTATTGAAATGTCTGACGAACCTTATACATTTTGACCCGGGATACGGCTAGAAAAAACAGTGAAAAACATGGGAATGAGCACATTATGGGAAAATATGTTTTTTGAAACATATTTCCCCATAATTCCAATAATTTAAAACACTTTTAAAGTGTTTTAAAATCGATTTAGAAAACGCTCCATTTACAATTGCTTCAACAAAAACATGCCCTCGGGCGCCCTCTTACATACGTCACAGGCGTCTTGCCAGATCTAGTAGGAACTAAACTTCGACCCCCTCCCCCCTGAGTAGATGATACTGACACAAGGTTCTTTAGTGCAACTCTATTGTTACGAGCGAGCATGAAGTGTTCGCGAGTCCTCACGGAATACAGGGTTTTTATCACATATAAGCGGCCGACCGTAACGCTTTTGAGGAGCTTATATCTTTGGAATCCTGCATCCGATTGACAAGCGGTATTCGCCATCTGATAGCCCATTCAATCAATTATGTTATTGTGGTGCCAGTCCGCGGCGATTAAAAGTCACCGCCGGAGTCAGCCGCACCTGCACGACGGACGGCATAACGGCCAGGGGTTCGCTCTCCCACCGGTCACACGGTATAACAATGTTCAGCCACGCGCCGGTCAAACTGCAGTAAACAAAAACAAAATGTATCACGCAGAAGTGTTTCGTATATTTTTAGGTATACAAGGTTTGGTGTGGTTACCATTTGTGACGAGCCCTGTGTATGCTTTCAGAAAAGTCAGCTGAAGCGCTGACGCGGCTGTTCCGCTGCGACTTCGGAAACATCGTGGGTCCAGACACCAGCGCTGATGCGCCACGTATACTGAACGGTGCGGTAAAAGTGGAGGGGGGGGGGGGAGCTGTTCGAAGTCACTGACCGTTCAAGAAGCTCCCTCCTCCTATGTGGCGCCGTCGTGCTAATTTTTAACCAGAAGTGCAGTGGGCCAGAGGGGCATCTGGGAAACTTCCTGATGAACCGTATCTTCGGCTACACGGAGGTGGTAAAGGTGCCTCGCGTATTCAAACCTGTGGTGGATCTTTTCACCCAGTGAAGGTGGCGGCTGGCGCGGACACGGTGCCGCTGACTCGCGGAGGACGGCGCTGGCGTGGACATGGTGCCACTGACTCGCGGAGGCCGGTGCTGGTGTGGACATGGTGCCGCTGACTCGCGGAGGCCGGCGCTGGCGTGGACATGGTGCCGCCGACTCGCGGAGGCCGGCGCTGGCGTGGACATGGTGCCACTGACTCGCGGAGGCCAGTGCTGGTGTGGACATGGTGCCACTGACTCGCGGAGGCCGGTGCTGGTGTGGACATGGTGCCGCTGACTCGCGGAGGCTGGCGCTGGCGTGGACATGGTGCCACTGACTCGCGGAGGCCGGTGTTGGTGTGGACATGGTGCCACTGACTCGCGGAGGCCGGCGCTGGCGTGGACATGGTGCCACTGACTCGCGGAGGCCGGTGCTGGTGTGGACATGGTGCCGCTGACTCGCGGAGGCCGGCGCTGGCGTGGACATGGTGCCACTGACTCGCGGAGGCCGGTGCTGGTGTGGACATGGTGCCGCAGACTCGCGGTGGCCGGCGCTGGTGTGGACATGGTGCCGCGGACTCGCGGCGGCCGGCTCTGGTGCGGACATGTTGCCGCGGACTTGCTGTTGGTGGTGATTCAGATCCAGATAATACATAAATTAATACTTGTTGGTATTTTGCAGCCGGCTTACTGAGAAACGCGTGACATGTTTTATCACATAATGGTTGATCCACTGACCACTCGTGTAACTACTAACGTTCCCGCCGCCACCTACAAGCCGGCGAGGCAGGACCAGTACAGGCTGTTACTGGGAATTGAACACACGACCTTCAGATAATAGCGAATCTCCCGACTCCCAGAAGAATAGTCAAATACCGGATACAATTTCGAGGCATTGCGTCTATGACCCGCCAGATCGGAGTTCGCATACACTTGTTTAAAGAGTTCGAGAATGAAGTCGCATTTTCCGCGTATTCTGACCCACATGGTCGGGGTCGCTGCACTCTAGTTAAAGGGGTTCGTGAGGAGAGGCACTTTCCCGAGTTAACTGACCCATGTGGTCGGAGTCAACGTACTCACATTTTCCACATATACTGATTTTACCCACCTTTTCAAAGTCAGCGTACTCGCGAATTGAGAGTAAGCGAGACGAGTCATATTTTACCGCGTGGTCTGACCCCAGGACCAATCGGACATTCTGGCACGGTAATCTGACTCCAGAAAGAAGAGTAAATTCGCCATTGAAGGGTCAACATTTTTATCAGTGTACTTACTGATTTGTTTTGTGGAAGAAATCCAAAGTTATAACTCTTCGTGCCCATCTTCATCCAATGTTGATGACTTGATGTGAGTGATGAGTTGAAACCAATTCCCAATGATGTTCAATGAATTTCCAATGACAATGAAACCAACGATTTACTTGACTCAGTACAAAATCACCAACACTGATCACATAAGCCTCTAAAGCACAATCACGAAGACAGTGCGCGACGATCACAACGACGACCTTGAAAACCTATCCAACGGCAATGAAAATAACAAAAACTGACGCCTGGGCCCTGTCTATTTTTTTTTCAGTCGTTTTGCTACAAATAATGGCGCAATTGTGGCCACCGTTTCTGCCGCATTGGCTGTTGGTGAAACTCACCGTCAATAAATCACAGTAAATCTGTCAGTTGATTTTTTAGGTCGGCGATTATTTTTTTTCGTGCGTTCGTGCGAAAAACCGTCAGTTTTTCGGCCGAAAAATAATCGCCGACGTCAGTTTTTGTTGTTGTTCTAAAACTGGCCTCTGAGATGACCCGAGGTTCTTTTTTCAAAGTGTGCGCAATTGTTGTCCTAACAGGTGCGTCAAAACTCGGCAGCGCTGCGCGCCGCCGTTTTTTCGCTATCTGCGAAAAACCTGAAGGGGGGGGGGGCGGAAATCAACCCCGCCTGCAGTGCGCGGGTTAAGATCTGAAACTCTTAAACAAATTACGCCGCGGAGCGGCGCGAAAATTTGGAGTCTTATGCCCTGGATATGCTTTCTCGTCAATGCGTCCGTCGCATTGCGTATGGTGCGGACTACGGACCTCTAAAAATGTTATATTGTGCGTTTAAAAGTGCGGAAAAAAGTGTTAAAGTGAACTATTTTGCCCAATTATATAGGAAAGTAGCAACATAACAAATACATACGCCGAGAAACGGGCCGATTGTTATTTTTTTTCTAACCCGCATATAATTTAATTTGTAGTTCAACTGCGTCGCGGGGCGGCGCGAAAATGTCGAGTTATATTCCCTGGACAACTGCATTCTTACTGTTGAAAGGCCCAGGATCCCTTCAGATCGTCTAGGGGCCCCTCCGACCTTTTCACCGCCCTTCCGACCTGTTCAGGGACTCATCTGGGACCCGCAAAGCGAAAAGACATGATGCGGGGTGGGTGATATATATAAAATACAAAGAGAGCTTACTCTACAAGACAAATTAAAATCGGAGCTTTCGGTTATATTGTAACACCCTGACGAAGGGTGTTACAATATACCCGAAAGCTCCGCTTTTAATATTTTTATTGTGGAGCAGACTTGTCAATGATTCAATGTGAATCGACTACTTTTGATTGAATCATTCTTATTTCAAATGAATGACTCATGAATCGATTCACCTCATGCGCAAACCTGTTGTTGAGTCACTGATTGAATCATTCATACAGAGAAAATAGGCTGATTGAATCATTCATTGCTCAAAGAATCATTCTTTTTTGGTCGAACAGCGTAAACTGTCCACAAAATATGCCAGCGGCCCAGCATTCATCTGTGCCCTGTGGTCAAACCAGGCACTTAATGGCCAATTATATGAGCTCTGTGTCCTGAGCACATGTAGCCTGTAATTCATCTATGCGTAAAGAAAGCGAGGCTTTGTGTCCAACTCCAGTGGGCACAAAGCCACTGCTCAATCAGTCCTAACTAGGTGAATACCTTGGAACTGGTAGGGTTAGGGGTAGGTACCTAAATACTTAAAAAAGGTAACTAACTCATACTTTGGTTCATAAACCACACAGTACACGCACACCTTTTTCACACGAAAAATTATCAAAAGGTACCCACCTTTTCCTAATTTCTAGGCTATACCATATAAAAAAACTAAATCATAAACAAACATTTGCATGACCTCCGCATGTCCCAAATATCACTGTCGCATCGGCGCCGCTTTATTCCACATCATGCTTTATAAAAAATAATACCTAATGCAAAATCAAAATAAATGTTCGCTTAAAAAAAGTGAAACCTGAAGTCATTAATGCTTTTGGAACTTGAAATTTGCAATTATAATAAATATTATCAATATAATTTTATAATCAAAATAAACAACACGCGTGTCCAATTGGCTCACATTCGGAAATACATTCCCAGACTATTCGGATTGGTTTCAAAATTGGTACACAGATAGATCACGACCTAGTGATCATTCTGGTACAATCTTAGAGTCGCACATTTAAAATCAAAGGAGTTAGAGCAGGTCATATGTTTAAGGTCAAACAGCAGACTATTCTGATGTGCATGCAAATTGGCACACAGGTAGAGCATGACCTCCCTGTCACGCTCATAAAATCTTAGAGTCGCACATTCAAAATCAAAGGAGTTAGACAAAGGAGTCGACACTTTCCTTTAATGTTGAGTGATTGAATCAAGATTGAATCATTCATTATGGTAATATTGAGTGATTGAATCATGATTGAATCATTCATTATGGTAATGTTGAGTGATTGAATCATGATTGAATCATTCATTATGGTAATGTTGAGTGATTGAATCATGATTGAATCATTCATTATGGTCCGTGAATCACTGTGAATCGACTCATGACAAATATGAATCATTGACAAGTCTGTTGTGGAGTAAGTCCTCTTTGTATTTAATCTTCATCTGGGATCTATACGTGCTTTTGGCCCTTCCGGTCTGACCAGGGACTCCTCTGACCTTCCAAGAAGCCCCTGGTGTGTATCAAGGGGCGCATTGGGCCTGTTCAGAGGTCCTTCCGACCTGGCCAGGGACTGCACTGGCTGCTTTGTCGCCCTGCCGACATGCTCAGGGGCCCCTCCGACCTGCCCGGGGGCCCCTCCAGTCTAGCTAGGAACTCATCCGGCATGTTCAAGGGCCCTTCCGACCGGCCCAGGGACCCTTTCGGTCTAGCCAGTGGCCCCTCTTGACTTTCCCAGGAGCCCCTCCGATCTGCCCAGCGACTCTTCTGGTCGGACTGCGCTGACTGCTTTGTCGCCCTGCCGACATGCTCAAGGGGCCCTCCGACCTGCCCTGGGGCCACTCCGTGCTGGCTAGGGGCAATTCGGCATGTTCAGGGGCCCTTTTTACTCGCCCAGGGGTCCTTTCGGTCTGGTCACGGGCCCTCCGATCTGTTCAGGGGCCCTTTGAACTTTCCAGGAGCCCTCTGGTCTCTCCAGGGGCCCTTCAGCCTTCGAAGGGACCCTTCCGACCTGGCAAGGGACTGCGCTGGCTGCTTTGTCGCCTTGCGACATGCCCCGAGGGCCCTCCGACCTCCCCTGGGGCCCCTCCGTGCTGACTAGGGACCCATTCGGCATGTTCAGGGAGCCTTATGACCCACATAGGGGGCCTTGCGGTCTGGTCAGGGGCCCCTCTGACCTGCACAGGGGCCCTCTAGTCTGTCCAGGGGCCCTCCAATCTGCTCAGAGACCGTTATGACCTGGCTAGGGACTCAGCTGGCCGCTTTGTCGCCCTGACGACATGCCCAGGGGTCTCTCGACCTGCCCAGGGGCCCCTCTGTGATGGCTAGGGGCCCATTCGACGTGTTCAGGGGCAGGCACGTAGCCAAGGGGGAGGGGGCGCCGAATCGAATGGGCTACTAGCCAGCACAGAGGGGACCCTGGGCAGGTCGAGAGGCCCCTGAGTATGTCGGCAGGGCGACAAAGCGGCCAGCGCAGTCCCTTGCCAGGTCATAAGGGCCCCTGGGCAGGTTGGAGGGCCCCTGGACAGACCAGAGGGCCTCTGGGAAGTTAAAAGAGCTCATGTGCAGGTCAGAGGAGCCCCTGACCAGACCGAAAGGGCATCTAGGTGGGTCAGAAGGGCCCCTGAACATGCCGAATGGGCGCCTAGTCAGCACGGAAGGGCCCCAGGACAGGTCGGCGGGCCCTCGGAGCATGACGCAAGGCGACAAAACAGCCAGCGTAGTCCCTTGCCAGGTCGGAAGGGCCCCTAATAAGGCTAGAGATAGCCCCTGGAGAGACCTGAGGGCCCCTGGAAAGTTAAAAGGACCCCTGTGCAGATTGGAGGGGCCCCTGACCAGACCGAAAGGACCCCTGGGCGGATAAGAAGTGCCCCTGAACACGCCGAATTGGCCCCTGACCAGCACGTAGGGGCCCAGGGCAGGTCGGAGGGCCCCTTGAGCATGTCAGGAGGGTGACAAAACAGCTAGCGCAGGCCGACCAGAAGAGTCGCTTGGCAGATCGGAGAGACTCCTCGGCAAGTCAGAGGGGCCCCTGGCAAGACTGAAAGGGTCCCTGGGCGGGTCGGAAGTCCCCTTGAAAATGCCGGATGAGTTCCTAGCCAGACTGGAGAGGCCCCTGGGCAGGTCGGAGGGGCCCCTGAGCAGGGGCGGCAGATTGCGGGGGCAGGGTACCCACAATGCCCCCAGTCGAAATCCTGGGGGCGTAAGGGTAAATTTGCCCCCTCCCCATATTTTAGCCTGCTCAATCTGGGGGCAAAATGAACCTTCCCCCTCCCCAGGATTTTCAACTGGGGGGGGGGGATTTTGGGTACCCTGCGCCCCGCAATCCGCCGCCCCTCCCCTGAGCATGTCGGCAGGGCGACAAAGCAGCCAGTGCAGTCCCTGGCCAGATCGGAAGGACCTCTGAACAGGCCGAATGGGCCCCTTGACACACAAGAGGGGCTTCTTGGAAGGTGAGAAGAGTCCCTGGTGAGACCGGAAGGGTCAAAGCACGTAGAGATCCCAGATGAAAATTAAATACAAAGAGGACTTACTCAATAATACAAATATTAAAAGCGGAGCTTTCGGGTATATGTCACACCCTTCGTCAGGGTGCTACACTATACCCGAAAGCTCCGATTTTAATTTGTCCTGTAGAGTAAGCCCTCTTTGTATTATATATATCACCCACTCCACATCATGTCTTTTCGCTTTGCGGATCCCAGATGAGTCCCTGAACAGGTCGGAAGGGCGTTGAAAAGGTCAGAAGGGCCCCTAAACGATCTGAAGGGACCTTGGGCCTTTCAACAGTAAGAATACAGTTGTACAGGGAATAAAACTCAACATTTTCGCGCCGCTTCGCGGCGCAATTTAACTACAAATTCAATTAAATGCGGGTTAGGAAAACATCGCCCCGTTTCTCGGCGCATTTATGTGTTATGTTGCTACTTTCCTATATAATTGGGCAAAATAGTTCACTTTAGCACTTTTTTACCGCACTTTTAAACGCACAATATAACAATTTTAGAGGTTCGCACCAAACGCAATGCGACGCATTGATGAGAAAGCATATCCAGGGCATAAGACTCAACATTTTCGAGCCGCTCCGCGGCGCAATTTGTTTAAGAGTTCCAGGTCTTACTCTTGAGCTTAAAAAATATTCCAAGTTGGTATAGCTGATTCCAAATTGGTGTCGCTGGTTCCAAAGTTGATATGGCAGTTTGCTAACTCCAGCTCCTAAAAGTTGGTATGGCCCATGCCATACCTGTCATACTGCATTTTCCATCCTTGTAACATGCCTTTTCATCCGTTTTTTTTGTGGGGGGGGGGGGCCTTTCAACGCTCGGGAAGGGACCCTTTCGAGGTGCCACCCCACCCCCCCCCCCCCCACCCCGGACGAAATCCTGGCTACGTGCCTGTTCAGGGGCCCTCTGACCCGCTTTTGAATGTCCAAGGTGCCCTCTGGTCTTTCAGAAAGGGCCCTGGGGGTCCTAAAGGGCCTCTGCAGTGCTCTAAACTCTCTAAAGACCACGCTTCGCGCGGTAAAGAGCCCATGATACTGCGTTTCGCGTGGTCTCGTTGGCTCTTTTCGGCGCGCGCAGCGTGTCGAAAAGGGCCCTCCTGGCTTCCAAGGGGGGGGGGGGGCGCCGCCCCCTTGGCTACGTGTCTGTAGAGAAGTGACACCGGTACCAATGTGTTTGTCTCGTCAAGACACGTCTCCCAATATGCAGCATGGCCATCTTGGGTCACCACTTGACTTTGACCTGAGGTCATTTTTCTAAGTTGATCTAAACTGGTCATCGTGCATATATTTCGAAGAGCCTTGACAAGACGAACACGATGGCGTCAAAATTATTGCCTTATCCTTATTAGGTAACAAGTTATTTGCGAAAAACTGTTTTGCCATAAATATCATTGTTTTACATTTCATCGCCTCGGGAGCCTAAACTATTAACCTGAGCTAAGATTTGAGGACACCGTGGGATTTAATATTTTAAAAGCTTTCGATTTTGTTTTCGTTTGTTCCTAGCTATCATAGTTCTCGAGATAATTTGGGGTTTCTGTAGCAAAGTGCTAAAATTGTTCATGTTTTGCATATTTGACCCAATTTGACCTCGAAGATATTGACCTAGAGTCATGCAAATTTCGCAAAACAGAGTTCCCTACAGAACCTCCCTACCCTGCAAATTTCGTTATTGTAGCTCTTATGCACTGGCGGATCCAGGGGGGTCATCAATGCATTCAATACCAGTATGCCCCCCCCCCCCGCGTTCCCTACACTGAACGTGATAAACAATGATCTTAGGAGAAAACTTCATGAAAACGGAAGTTTTTTCTCGGGTGATTGAATTTGAAGTTTGTATGTATCCCTTTCTTTCAATGGTAGACAAAACAGCGCACCTGATGCAATTCAAACAGCCCTGGTGACAACCCGCGCCCCGCTGGGTGGGGGGGGGGGGGGGGGCAGAAGCTGCCCTCCCTCCCGGGTTTTCTCAATAACTTGAAAACTATGATAGATATCAACAACGAACTTTTAGCATCTTATTCTGCATCAATTCTACGTCTTATCACCAAATCCCAATGAAATTGATGTAGTATTTTGGAGATAATGACGTTTTAATGACGTCATGTCATGCCATTTTTGGTGGAAAAATGATAAATGTTTGATCAATCGTAGAAAATAGAGTTTTGAAACAAATTGGAAAAAACGTCAAAAGAAAGGAAATGACATCTCTTCAAAATGGCTATCTCGGATTTTCGAAATTTTATGTTTTTGGCCCCCAAAAACAAAACAACTGTTTTTTTTGTGAATTTGAAAATTGCATTTCTGAAGCTCGAATACCAAATAAGGTGACCGGCCCAAATCCTGGGGAAAAATGGGATACGTTTTTGCCACAAAAAGAAGCCCCCCCCCCCCCCCACCCACCCACCCCACGGAGATAGGATGGATCCGCCAGTGCTCTTGTGGGGGACGAGATCTTAGGGGGGCGGACCCCCCCCCCCCCCTCCGGAGCGTGTAATTCTCAGAGGCTCGCTACTCGTTACTCGAAGCTCGCCTTCATCATAAACTAGTGCCGCCAGCTTGCCGCCGGCCTATATCAGCTCACGAACATTGTCAACTTTCGCGGCATCGGGATCGGGAGACAGCTACCTTTATCGCAGTCATTGCGCATTGCGCCGCATTAAAGGGATTATACGGGTTTCCGTCCTGAAAGTAAATGCACTCTGTTGCAGTTGTATGAGCTTTAAACACGTTTAAGACACATAACAGGGACTTCAATGCTCATTTAGTCCATTATTTCAGCAATTATCAGCGTTAAAACTTGGGCGTTTTTCGAGACTAGTATCAGATAACGAGTACTTGATCGGCACTACTGTCCACCACTTTTATCTTAAGATCAATTTTAGAGTTTTTAATTATCTGCAAGTCCTACACTGGATCACAAAATTATTATGCAATTCAAAACTGACGGGACTTTGTATTACTACACACTGTTCGTTGAGGTTTTGTGTTGTGGTTTTCTTATCTCCGGCCTTCAGCGTTGATAATTTGGTGGTGGCGTATTCATTTTTTGGCATGAAAATTCATGAAAAATATAGAATTTTATGGGAAAACTAGGTAACTGCTGGTGTCGTTGGAACAAAACAAGTTTATTTTATTTCAAATATTGCTTATTTTACCGGAAATATGCCATAAATGAGGTGTTTTTATTAGCATAAAAGAGATGACTGGCTCTGCCTCAGCCGGTCCTGTAGAAAATATGCGGTGGCATCACCGCGCACTTTGGAATGTCCTTACGTGCAGAAGAGGTCATTTCCAGAAAAATGTGGCTACCGTGGGACTTCTACCACATTTATAAGTACGTTTTACTATGTAACTCAATTATTCTGGAGAAAAAAACGTATAATCCCTTTAAAGGAAATAGTTCACCTTGGAATTTTTTTACCAAAGACGATTTGATTATATTTTTTCATACAATTTCTTTTTATATTGTCAAAAATGGCCTTATATCGCGCCGATTCAGGACAGAAGGCCGTAAATTTGTATTGTTTATGAAAACTATATGCATACTCTCTGAGTCAGAGTCCTGACGTCACGCGAATGTAAAAAAATGGTTCAGCCAATCAGATTCGAAAGTAGTCGCGTAAGGATAGACTCGCATTGGAGATGTGCCAACCGGCAGCCGGCGGTTCGCTTGCTAGCACTTGCTGCAAGCTGATTGGCTGATGGTATAGCCTCTGACCGGGCTAGAACCAGTACAACATTCTTTCGCCAGCACCGCATTCCTTCGCCAAAAAAATAAATATATTCGGCTGGAGAGTCCTTTCAGTCAAGAAAACTTGCAGATAGTGGTTTCCCAACACGAGCTACAAAACTGCTATCTCAGTTTAAAACTAATGTCGAATGTGAACTATTTCCTTTAAAGGGATTATACGGGTTTTTCCCAGAATAATTGAGTTACATAGTAAAACGTACTTATAAAGGTGGTAGAAGTCCAACGGTAGCCACATTTTTCTGGAAATGACCTCTGCACGGAAGGACATTCCAAAGTGCGCGGTGATGCCACCGCGTATGCTGAGGCAGAGCCAGTCATCTCTTTTATGCTAATAAAAACACCTCACGTATGGCATATTTCCGGTAAAATAAGCAATATTTGAAATAAAATAAACTTGTTTTGTTCCAACGACAGCAGCAGTTACCTAGTTTTCCCATAAAATTCTATATTTTTCATGAATTTTCATGCCAAAAAAAATAATACGCCACCACCAAATTCTCAACGCTAAAGGCCAGAGAAAGGAAAACCACAACAACACAAAATCTCAACGAACAGTGTGTAGTAATACAAAGTCCCGTTAGTTTTGAATTGCATAATAATTTTGTGATCCAGTGTAGGACTTGCAGATAATTAAAAACTCTAAAATTGATCTTAAGATAAAAGTGGTGGACAGGAGTGTCGATCAAGTACTCGTTATCTGATACTAGTCTCGAAAAACGCCCAAGTTTTAACGCTGATAATTTCTGAAATAATGGACTAAATGAGCATTGAGGTCCCTGTTATATGTCTTAAACGTGTTGAAAGCTCATACAACTGCAAAAGAGTGCATTTACTTTCAGGACGGAAACCCGTATAATCCCTTTAAGCAACAGCTCAACAGGTACGATATTTGGCAGCCCTTTACGCCATATGAAATTTGTTTAACGTGTGTAAGGCATTGATTGTGCTGGTGCGAATTAACCCGAGCGTGAAGAGAAACAAGTATGGGAAAAAAGTAACGGAGTAACGGACTATAAATTAACGAAGTAACGGACCACAAAAGTAACTTCCGTTACTCGGTCCGTTACTGTAAAACAAATGTAACGAGTCCGTTACTTCGTTACTCAACAAAGTAACTTCGTTAGTAACTGAGTAACGGAGTAACGGAGTAACGGACCGGTGCCCTACTATGGACATCACAAGAATTGGTCGCTGGGAAAAAGAAAATTGACAATTGATGCTAAATTAAAATTCCTAAATTATGCCAAAAAAGTCCCTTCATGCCTCCCGTCCCTTGGGCTATGAAGGGGCCAGGAGCACTATGGGCCAGGAGCCCGATCTAGCTCGCCATAATTGATTATTGACCTCAGATAGCCTTTTCAGCCTCAGATCATTGGCAAGGGCAAGGAGCAAGTATTATGAATTTGGAAATCATTTCGTACTAATGGTTTCCAAATACTACCGTCACTACCGTCACTACCGTCACTACCGTCACTAAACTACTACCGTCCAATCCCGTTTGAAAACGCACGTTAAGCGCAGCTCGGCGCTCACTGAGGCTCGCAGAGTCGCCACCATCTCTGCATTGTCAGCAGTCGCTCCGTGGTGTGGTCCAGGAGGCTTTGATGTCGGACCTCAGCGTGAGTGGCCGTCACGACCATTACATTGCATTGCATTGCATTACATTGCATTGCATTGCAGACTATTGCAGAAATCATATAATCACCCCTCATGGTTGCAGTTGCAGGTTGGGGCAGGAAATTGGACATGCCACAGCAAGTCGAACCATTGAGGATCACAACCATACTCGTATTTCCGTGTTATCGCGTGTTATCCATTAGATCGGCACTATCGAAGAAGCTGCATTCAAGTTTGTGCCGACATTTCTGCTATGTCAACACAAATTGTCATTAAAAGCACGAAATACCCTACTTTTAGTTTTAATTTTGACTTCACAGTGTAGCCAAGGTTCCATTCTAACCTGAAAACATGCACAATGCAAGATTCTTGCTTTATCCCATTCGTCATTACATCGTAAGCATACATCGATTTCGCAAGTCGCGGTTTCCCTGTTGAAAGCTTCATGCAAAGGTCCGTGTTTCGGTGCCGTTTATATTCCCACGTGTGACTGGACTCAACAACTCTTGCCATATTCTTAATCCACGGTCAATGTTGAACATATTCATGTTTGTCCCATATTGAAATGAATAAATCCCTCCGACCAATTATGGCGGGCTAGATCGGGATCCTGGCCCATAGTGCAACGTGGCTTTATACCAGAGGCAACAAAGTATCGGACTCGAGGGGCCCTGAGGGCCCCCTTGGGCTGATACATATATATTATAGAACCTTTCGATATTGTTTAGGGCCTAGTTATCCGGACAAAAATAAAATAAAGCAAAAAAATCCGTGACGCTACGCGGCGCAAATCAATCAGTGTTCTTTTCCAGTACAAAAGGGTGAACATTTTCCAGTACAATAGACTGTTCACACTGGCGGCTGCAGGGGGAGGGGGAGGATATGGGGGCCAATAATGGCCATGGCCCCACCTTTGGCCTTAAATGGGGGGAGGGGGGAGGGGCAACATGTCTTTTGCCACCACTTTTTGCTCCAGACATAATTCCTCGTTTTGGCCCTGCATGCTCGTTCCAATAACACAAATTAGCTCTCCAACCCGCTCAAAACCTCAAATTTTGGCGCCGTTTCGCGGCGCAATAATAGTTTATCGCATGCATAAGATTTACTACTCGCAAAAAACGGCTTCCAACCCCCCCCCCCCCCCCCCCTCCCCCCCCCCCCCCCCCCCCCTCGCTCCCCCTGGTCACGAACCTCGACTTCCCTCTTGGTCAATTCTTCATCAGCCGTCTGGGGCCGCCCTTGACTGTACAAATACTATATTCAGCACCATCCGCGGCACTGTAAATGATAGAAAGGGTACGACTGATATTGCAAATACCTATAGCCAACGTTGTCAATTAAACAAAACAAAATGTTGAAATAGGGGCACCCTCAAAATATAGTGGACCAAATTCGTTGAGTTTTCAGATTTGGACGTTCCTTCTGGACGTTCCTTCCGACTGCTGGACGTTCAGCTGTAGCTGTCGAAGCCTCGTTCGTGACCGGCGAGCCGGCGTCCGTATCTTACCACATGTCACCGTTACGGCTGGACAGCGCCGCGGGCCGCGGCCGACCCGGTCTCAGGAGCGCACACTGGTCCTAATCACGGTCACTGATCAGGCTGCTGACCGATGGATGGATCAGGATGGCCGCTGGGCCGGCTCACTGATCAGGCTGCTGACCGATGGATGGATCAGGATGGCCGTGGCCGCTGGGCCGGCCGGCGGCGGCTGTTGTGCTGACGTCACATTCGGACTCGTTAATCGCGGCTCCGTCCTCGAACACTGCGAGGCTATTCAGCAAACATGTCAATCGAACTTGTTGAGTGGCTGTAATAATGGGCAGATATATTCAACACAAGGTATACGATTCCTCTTTCGGTTACAGCTGAGGCCGATTACAATTTGAGAAGTATTTTAACGCATAGCTTTGGAGCTCAATATAATAGGTCAACCATTTGTCGCGATCGGTGGTCTTGTGTGCTGCCAGTCTGATCGCCTAAGGTCCGGGATTGAAGCAGAAAGCTTTCTCTTCCAGTTGTTGCTAAGCTGTTTAAAATTTGTAACAAATAATGTTATTCAGAATGGGAAAAAATTCCCGATAAAATATTTTGTCAAACACAATTAACATTTGATTATTCACGAGACGTCTGAGGAATCTTACTGAACAGCTCTGCACTGTATCAGTGAAATATTTCGTCACCTCGCCTTCTGGGTGCTTCGCATGTAATTCCTTTGACAGAGAGGCACAGTGGCGCCCATATCCGCTCAGAAATCAGTAAAGCCTTGGCACGTTTCCACGAATGCTGCATACACGAATCTACGTGTATGCTGCGTGAATCTACGGCCCAGATGACCCCCGACACCAGCGTGAATCTACGGCCCAGATGACCCCCGACACCAGCGTGAATTTACGGCCCAGATGACCCCCGACACCAGCGTGAATTTACGGCCCAGATGACCCCCGACACCAGCGTGAATATACGACCCAGATGACCCCGACACCAGCGTGAATCTACGGCCCAGATGACCCCCGACACCAGCGTGAATATACGGCCCAGATGACCCCCGACACCAGCGTGAATCTACGGCCCAGATGACCCCCGACACCAGCGTGAATCTACGGCCCAGATGACCCCCGACACCATCGTGAATATACGGCCCAGATGACCCCCGACAACCAGCGTGAATATACGGCCCAGATGACCCCCAACACCAGCGTGAATTTACGGCCCAGATGACCCCCGACACCAGCGTGAATATACGGCCCAGATGACCCCCGACACCAGCGTGAATTTACGGCCCAGATGACCCCCGACACCAGCGTGAATCTACGGCCCAGATGACCCCCGACACCAGCGTGAATCTACGGCCCAGATGACCCCCGACACCAGCGTGAATATACGGCCCAGATGACCCCCGACACCAGCGTAAATATACGGCCCAGATGACCCCCGACACCAGCGTGAATATACGGCCCAGATGACCCCCGACACCAGCGTGAATCTACGGCCCAGATGACCCCCGACACCAGCGTGAATCTACGGCCAAGATGACCCCCGACACCAGCGTGAATCTACGGCCCAGATGACCCCCGACACCAGCGTGAATTTACGGCCCAGATGACCCCCGACACCAGCGTGAATATACGGCCCAGATGACCCCCGACACCAGCGTGAATATACGGCCCAGATGACCCCCGACACCAGCGTGAATTTACGGCCCAGATGACCCCGACACCAGCGTGAACTTACGGCCCAGATGACCCCCGACACCAGCGTGAATATACGACCCAGATGACCCCCGACACCAGCGTGAATATACGGCCCAGATGACCCCCGACACCAGCGTGAATTTACGGCCCAGATGACCCCCGACACCAGCGTGAATTTACGGCCCAGATGACCCCCGACACCAGCGTGAATCTACGGCCCAGATGACCCCCGACACCAGCGTGAATCTACGGCCCAGATGACCCCCGACACCAGCGTGAAAATACGGCCCAGATGACCCCCGACACCAGCGTGAATATACGGCCCAGATGACCCCCGACACCAGCGTGATGACCCCCGACACCAGCGTGAATATACGACCCAGATGACCCCCGACACCAGCGTGAATATACGACCCAGATGACCCCCGACACCAGCGTGAATATACGACCCAGATGACCCCCGACACCAGCGTGAATCTACGGCCCAGATGACCCCCGACACCAGCGTGAATATACGGCCCAGATGACCCCCGACACCAGCGTGAATCTACGGCTCAGATGACCCCCGACACCAGCGTGAATATACGGCCCAGATGACCCCCGACACCAGTGTGAATTTACGGCCCAGATGACCCCCGACACCAGCGTGAATATACGGCCCAGATGACCCCCGACACCAGCGTGAATTTACGGCCCAGATGACCCCCGACACCAGCGTGAATTTACGGCCCAGATGACCCCCGACACCAGCGTGAATCTACGGCCCAGATGACCCCCGACACCAGCGTGAATCTACGGCCCAGATGACCCCCGACACCAGCGTGAATATACGGCCCAGATGACCCCCGACACCAGCGTAAATCTACGGCCCAGATGACCCCCGACACCAGCGTGAATCTACGGCCCAGATGACCCCCGACACCAGCGTGAATTTACGGCCCAGATGACCCCCGACACCAGCGTGAATTTACGGCCCAGATGACCCCCGACACAAGCGTGAATATACGGCCCAGATGACCCCCGACACCAGCGTGAATATACGACCCAGATGACCCCCGACACCAGCGTGAATATACGGCCCAGATGACCCCCGACACCAGCGTGAATTTACGGCCCAGATGACCCCCGACACCAGCGTGAATCTACGGCCCAGATGACCCCCGACACCAGCGTGAATCTACGGCCCAGATGACCCCCGACACCAGCGTGAATATACGGCCAAGATGACCCCCGACACCAGCGTAAATATACGGCCCAGATGACCCCCGACACCAGCGTGAATATACGGCCCAGATGACCCCGACACCAGCGTGAATATACGGCCCAGATGACCCCCGACACCAGCGTGAATCTACGGCCAAGATGACCCCCGACACCAGCGTGAATCTACGGCCCAGATGACCCCCGACACCAGCGTGAATTTACGGCCCAGATGACCCCCGACACCAGCGTGAATATACGGCCCAGATGACCCCCGACACCAGCGTGAATATACGGCCCAGATGACCCCCGACACCAGCGTGAATTTACGGCCCAGATGACCCCCGACACCAGCGTGAATTTACGGCCCAGATGACCCCCGACACCAGCGTGAATATACGACCCAGATGACCCCCGACACCAGCGTGAATATACGGCCCAGATGACCCCCGACACCAGCGTGAATTTACGGCCCAGATGACCCCCGACACCAGCGTGAATTTACGGCCCAGATGACCCCCGACACCAGCGTGAATCTACGGCCCAGATGACCCCCGACACCAGCGTGAATCTACGGCCCAGATGACCCCCGACACCAGCGTGAATATACGGCCCAGATGACACCCGACACCAGCGTGAATATACGGCCCAGATGACCCCCGACAGCAGCGTGAATTTACGGCCCAGATGACCCCCGACACCAGCGTGAATATACGGCCCAGATGACCCCCGACACCAGCGTGAATATACGGCCCAGATGACCCCCGACACCAGCGTGAATTTACGGCCCAGGTGACCCCCGACACCAGCGTGAATTTACGTCCCAGATGACCCCAGACACCAGCGTGACATACGGCCCAGATGACCCCCGACACCAGCGTGAATCTACGGCCCAGATGACCCCGACACCAGCGTGACATACGGCCCAGATGACCCCCGACACCAGCGTGAATCTACGGCCCAGATGACCCCCGACACCAGCGTGAATCTACGGCCCAGATGACCCCCGACACCAGCGTGAATTTACGGCCCAGATGACCCCCGACACCAGCGTGAATTTACGGCCCAGATGACCCCCGACACCAGCGTGAATATACGGCCCAGATGACCCCCTACACCAGCGTGAATCTACGGCCCAGATGACCCCCGACACCAGCGTGAATCTACGGCCCAGATGATTCCCGACACCAGCGTGAATCTACGGCCCAGATGACCCCCGACACCAGCGTGAATTTACGGCCCAGATGACCCCCGACACCAGCGTGAATATACGGCCCAGATGACCCCCGACACCAGCGTGAATCTACGGCCCAGATGACCCCCGACACCAGCGTGAATCTACGGCCCAGATGACCCCCGACACCAGCGTGAATTTACGGCCCAGATGACCCCCGACACCAGCGTGAATTTACGGCCCAGATGACCCCCGACACCAGCGTGAATATACGACCCAGATGACCCCGACACCAGCGTGAATCTACGGCCCAGATGACCCCCGACACCAGCGTGAATATACGGCCCAGATGACCCCCGACACCAGCGTGAATCTACGGCCCAGATGACCCCCGACACCAGCGTGAATCTACGGCCCAGATGACCCCCGACACCATCGTGAATATACGGCCCAGATGACCCCCGACAACCAGCGTGAATATACGGCCCAGATGACCCCCGACACCAGCGTGAATTTACGGCCCAGATGACCCCCGACACCAGCGTGAATATACGGCCCAGATGACCCCCGACACCAGCGTGAATTTACGGCCCAGATGACCCCCGACACCAGCGTGAATCTACGGCCCAGATGACCCCCGACACCAGCGTGAATCTACGGCCCAGATGACCCCCGACACCAGCGTGAATATACGGCCCAGATGACCCCCGACACCAGCGTAAATATACAGCCCAGATGACCCCCGACACCAGCGTGAATATACGGCCCAGATGACCCCCGACACCAGCGTGAATATACGGCCCAGATGACCCCCGACACCAGCGTGAATCTACGGCCAAGATGACCCCCGACACCAGCGTGAATCTACGGCCCAGATGACCCCCGACACCAGCGTGAATTTACGGCCCAGATGACCCCCGACACCAGCGTGAATATACGGCCCAGATGACCCCCGACACCAGCGTGAATATACGGCCCAGATGACCCCCGACACCAGCGTGAATTTACGGCCCAGATGACCCCCGACACCAGCGTGAACTTACGGCCCAGATGACCCCCGACACCAGCGTGAATATACGACCCAGATGACCCCCGACACCAGCGTGAATATACGGCCCAGATGACCCCCGACACCAGCGTGAATTTACGGCCCAGATGACCCCCGACACCAGCGTGAATTTACGGCCCAGATGACCCCCGACACCAGCGTGAATCTACGGCCCAGATGACCCCCGACACCAGCGTGAATCTACGGCCCAGATGACCCCCGACACCAGCGTGAATATACGGCCCAGATGACCCCCGACACCAGCGTGAATATACGGCCCAGATGACCCCCGACACCAGCGTGATGACCCCCGACACCAGCGTGAATATACGACCCAGATGACCCCCGACACCAGCGTGAATATACGACCCAGATGACCCCCGACACCAGCGTGAATATACGACCCAGATGACCCCCGACACCAGCGTGAATCTACGGCCCAGATGACCCCCGACACCAGCGTGAATATACGGCCCAGATGACCCCCGACACCAGCGTGAATCTACGGCCCAGATGACCCCCGACACCAGCGTGAATATACGGCCCAGATGACCCCCGACACCAGTGTGAATTTACGGCCCAGATGACCCCCGACACCAGCGTGAATATACGGCCCAGATGACCCCCGACACCAGCGTGAATTTACGGCCCAGATGACCCCCGACACCAGCGTGAATTTACGGCCCAGATGACCCCCGACACCAGCGTGAATCTACGGCCCAGATGACCCCCGACACCAGCGTGAATCTACGGCCCAGATGACCCCCGACACCAGCGTGAATATACGGCCCAGATGACCCCCGACACCAGCGTGAATCTACGGCCCAGATGACCCCCGACACCAGCGTGAATCTACGGCCCAGATGACCCCCGACACCAGCGTGAATTTACGGCCCAGATGACCCCCGACACCAGCGTGAATTTACGGCCCAGATGACCCCCGACACCAGCGTGAATATACGGCCCAGATGACCCCCGACACCAGCGTGAATATACGACCCAGATGACCCCCGACACCAGCGTGAATATACGGCCCAGATGACCCCCGACACCAGCGTGAATTTACGGCCCAGATGACCCCCGACACCAGCGTGAATCTACGGCCCAGATGACCCCCGACACCAGCGTGAATCTACGGCCCAGATGACCCCCGACACCAGCGTGAATATACGGCCAAGATGACCCCCGACACCAGCGTAAATATACGGCCCAGATGACCCCCGACACCAGCGTGAATATACGGCCCAGATGACCCCCGACACCAGCGTGAATATACGGCCCAGATGACCCCCGACACCAGCGTGAATCTACGGCCAAGATGACCCCCGACACCAGCGTGAATCTACGGCCCAGATGACCCCCGACACCAGCGTGAATTTACGGCCCAGATGACCCCCGACACCAGCGTGAATATACGGCCCAGATGACCCCCGACACCAGCGTGAATATACGGCCCAGATGACCCCCGACACCAGCGTGAATTTACGGCCCAGATGACCCCCGACACCAGCGTGAATTTACGGCCCAGATGACCCCCGACACCAGCGTGAATATACGACCCAGATGACCCCCGACACCAGCGTGAATATACGGCCCAGATGACCCCCGACACCAGCGTGAATTTACGGCCCAGATGACCCCCGACACCAGCGTGAATTTACGGCCCAGATGACCCCCGACACCAGCGTGAATCTACGGCCCAGATGACCCCCGACACCAGCGTGAATCTACGGCCCAGATGACCCCCGACACCAGCGTGAATATACGGCCCAGATGACCCCCGACACCAGCGTGAATATACGGCCCAGATGACCCCCGACACCAGCGTGAATTTACGGCCCAGATGACCCCCGACACCAGCGTGAATATACGGCCCAGATGACCCCCGACACCAGCGTGAATATACGGCCCAGATGACCCCCGACACCAGCGTGAATTTACGGCCCAGATGACCCCCGACACCAGCGTGAATTTACGTCCCAGATGACCCCAGACACCAGCGTGACATACGGCCCAGATGACCCCCGACACCAGCGTGAATCTACGGCCCAGATGACCCCCGACACCAGCGTGACATACGGCCCAGATGACCCCCGACACCAGCGTGAATCTACGGCCCAGATGACCCCCGACACCAGCGTGAATCTACGGCCCAGATGACCCCCGACACCAGCGTGAATTTACGGCCCAGATGACCCCCGACACCAGCGTGAATTTACGGCCCAGATGACCCCCGACACCAGCGTGAATATACGGCCCAGATGACCCCCTACACCAGCGTGAATCTACGGCCCAGATGACCCCCGACACCAGCGTGAATCTACGGCCCAGATGATTCCCGACACCAGCGTGAATCTACGGCCCAGATGACCCCCGACACCAGCGTGAATTTACGGCCCAGATGACCCCCGACACCAGCGTGAATTTACGGCCCAGATGACCCCCGACACCAGCGTGAATATACGGCCCAGATGACCCCCGACACCAGCGTGAATCTACGGCCCAGATGACCCCCGACACCAGCGTGAATCTACGGCCCAGATGACCCCCGACACCAGCGTGAATTTACGGCCCAGATGACCCCCGACACCAGCGTGAATTTACGGCCCAGATGACCCCCGACACCAGCGTGAATATACGACCCAGATGACCCCCGACACCAGCGTGAATATACGACCCAGATGACCCCCGACACCAGCGTGAATATACGACCCAGATGAACCCCGAAACCAGCGTGAATCTACGGCCCAGATGACCCCCGACACCAGCGTGAATATACGGCCCAGATGACCCCCGACACCAGCGTGAATCTACGGCCCAGATGACCCCCGACACCAGTGTGAATATACGGCCCAGATGACCACCGACACCAGCGTGAATCTACGGCCCAGATGACCCCCGACACCAGCGTGAATCTACGGCCCAGATGACCCCCGACACCAGCGTGAATTTACGGCCCAGATGACCCCCGACACCAGCGTGAATTTACGGCCCAGATGACCCCCGACACCAGCGTGAATATACGCCCAGATGACCCCCTACACCAGCGTGAATCTACGGCCCAGATGACCCCCGACACCAGCGTGAATCTACGGCCCAGATGACCCCCGACACCAGCGTGAATCTACGGCCCAGATGACCCCCGACACCAGCGTGAATTTACGGCCCAGATGACCCCCAACACCAGCGTGAATTTACGGCCCAGATGACCCCCGACACCAGCGTGAATATACGGCCCAGATGACCCCCGACACCAACGTGAATCTACGGCCCAGATGACCCCCGACACCAGCGTGAATCTACGGCCCAGATGACCCCCGACACCAGCGTGAATTTACGGCCCAGATGACCCCCGACACCAGCGTGAATTTACGGCCCAGATGACCCCCGACACCAGCGTGAATATACGACCCAGATGACCCCCGACACCAGCGTGAATATACGACCCAGATGACCCCCGACACCAGCGTGAATATACGACCCAGATGACCCCCGACACCAGCGTGAATCTACGGCCCAGATGACCCCCGACACCAGCGTGAATATACGGCCCAGATGACCCCCGACACCAGCGTGAATCTACGGCCCAGATGACCCCCGACACCAGCGTGAATATACGGCCCAGATGACCCCCGACACCAGCGTGAATTTACGGCCCAGATGACCCCCGACACGAGCGTGAATATACGGCCCAGATGACCCCCGACACCAGCGTGAATTTACGGCCCAGATGACCCCCGACACCAGCGTGAATTTACGGCCCAGATGACCCCCGACACCAGCGTGAATCTACGGCCCAGATGACCCCCGACACCAGCGTGAATCTACGGCCCAGATGACCCCCGACACCAGCGTGAATATACGGCCCAGATGACCCCCGACACCAGCGTGAATCTACGGCCCAGATGACCCCCGACACCAGCGTGAATCTACGGCCCAGATGACCCCCGACACCAGCGTGAATTTACGGCCCAGATGACCCCCGACACCAGCGTGAATTTACGGCCCAGATGACCCCCGACACCAGCGTGAATATACGGCCCAGATGACCCCCGACACCAGCGTGAATTTACGGCCCAGATGACCCCCGACACCAGCGTGAATCTACGGCCCAGATGACCCCCGACACCAGCGTGAATTTACGGCCCAGATGACCCCCGACACCAGCGTGAATTTACGACCCAGATGACCCCCGACACCAGCGTGAATTTACGGCCCAGATGACCCCCGACACCAGCGTGAATTTACGGCCCAGATGACCCCCGACACCAGCGTGAATCTACGGCCCAGATGACCCCCGACACCAGCGTGATGACCCCCGACACCTGCGTGAATATACGACCCAGATGACCCCCGACACCAGCGTGAATATACGACCCAGGTGACCCCCGACACCAGCGTGAATATACGACCCAGATGACCCCCGACACCAGCGTGAATCTACGGCCCAGATGACCCCCGACACCAGCGTGAATATACGGCCCAGATGACCCCCGACACCAGCGTGAATCTACGGCCCAGATGACCCCCGACACCAGCGTGAATATACGGCCCAGATGACCCCCGACACCAGTGTGAATTTACGGCCCAGATGACCCCCGACACCAGCGTGAATATACGGCCCAGACGACCCCCGACACCAGCGTGAATTTACGGCCCAGATGACCCCCCACACCAGCGTGAATTTACGGCCCAGATGACCCCCGACACCAGCGTGAATATACGGCCCAGATGACCCCCGACACCAGCGTGAATTTACGGCCCAGATGACCCCCGACACCAGCGTGAATATACGGCCCAGATGACCCCCGACACCAGCGTGAATATACGGCCCAGATGACCCCCGACACCAGCGTGAATTTACGGCCCAGATGACCACCGACACCAGCGTGAATTTACGGCCCAGATGACCCCCGACACCAGCGTGAATATACGACCCAGATGACCCCCGACACCAGCGTGAATATACGGCCCAGACGACCCCCGACACCAGCGTGAATTTACGGCCCAGATGACCCCCGACACCAGCGTGAATTTACGGCCCAGATGACCCCCGACACCAGCGTGAATCTACGGCCCAGATGACCCCCGACACCAGCGTGAATCTACGGCCCAGATGACTCCCGACACCAGCGTGAATATACGGCCCAGATGACCCCCGACACCAGCGTGAATATACGGCCCAGATGACCCCCGACACCAGCGTGAATTTACGGCCCAGATGACCCCCGACACCAGCGTGAATATACGGCCCAGATGACCCCTGACACCAGCGTGAATATACGGCCCAGATGACCCCCGACACCAGCGTGATTTTACGGCCCAGATGACCCCCGACACCAGCGTTAATTTACGGCCCAGATGACCCCCGACACCAGCGTGAATATACGGCCCAGATGACCCCCGACACCAGCGTGAATTTACGGCCCAGATGACCCCCGACACCAGCGTGAACTTACGGCCCAGATGACCCCCGACACCAGCGTGAATATACGACCCAGATGACCCCCGACACCAGCGTGAATATACGGCCCAGATGACCCCCGACACCAGCGTGAATTTACGGCCCAGATGACCCCCGACACCAGCGTGAATTTACGGCCCAGATGACCCCCGACACCAGCGTGAATCTACGGCCCAGATGACCCCCGACACCAGCGTGAATCTACGGCCCAGATGACCCCCGACACCAGCGTGAATCTACGGCCCAGATGACCCCCGACACCAGCGTGAATCTACGGCCCAGATGACCCCCGACACCAGCGTGAATATACGGCCAAGATGACCCCCGACACCAGCGTAAATATACGGCCCAGATGACCCCCGACACCAGCGTGAATATACGGCCCAGATGACCCCCGACACCAGCGTGAATCTACGGCCAAGATGACCCCCGACACCAGCGTGAATCTACGGCCCAGATGACCCCCGACACCAGCGTGAATTTACGGGCCAGATGACCCCCGACACCACCGTGAATATACGGCCCAGATGACCCCCGACACCAGCGTGAATATACGGCCCAGATGACCCCCGACACCAGCGTGAATTTACGGCCCAGATGACCCCCGACACCAGCGTGAATTTACGGCCCAGATGACCCCCGACACCAGCGTGAATATACGACCCAGATGACCCCCCACACCAGCGTGAATATACGGCCCAGATGACCCCTGACACCAGCGTGAATTTACGGCCCAGATGACCCCCGACACCAGCGTGAATTTACGGCCCAGATGACCCCCGACACCAGCGTGAATCTACGGCCCAGATGACCCCCGACACCAGCGTGAATCTACGGCCCAGATGACCCCCGACACCAGCGTGAATATACGGCCCAGATGACCCCCGACACCAGCGTGAATATACGGCCCAGATGACCCCCGACACCAGCGTGAATTTACGGCCCAGATGACCCCCGACACCAGCGTGAATATACGGCCCAGATGACCCCCGACACCAGCGTGAATATACGGCCCAGATGACCCCCGACACCAGCGTGAATTTACGGCCCAGATGACCCCCGACACCAGCGTGAATTTACGTCCCATATGACCCCAGACACCAGCGTGACATACGGCCCAGATGACCCCCGACACCAGCGTGAATCTACGGCCCAGATGACCCCCGACACCAGCGTGAATCTACGGCCCAGATGACCCCCGACACCAGCGTGAATCTACGGCCCAGATGACCCCCGACACCAGCGTGAATTTACGGCCCAGATGACCCCCGACACCAGCGTGAATTTACGGCCCAGATGACCCCCGACACCAGCGTGAATATACGGCCCAGATGACCCCCGACACCAGCGTGAATCTACGGCCCAGATGACCCCCGACACCAGCGTGAATCTACGGCCCAGATGACCCCCGACACCAGCGTGAATTTACGGCCCAGATGACCCCCGACACCAGCGTGAATTTACGGCCCAGATGACCCCCGACACCAGCGTGAATATACGGCCCAGATGACCCCCGACACCAGCGTGAATCTACGGCCCAGATGACCCCCGACACCAGCGTGAATCTACGGCCCAGATGACCCCCGACACCAGCGTGAATTTACGGCCCAGATGACCCCCGACACCAGCGTGAATTTACGGCCCAGATGACCCCCGACACCAGCGTGAATATACGACCCAGATGACCCCCGACACCAGCGTGAATATACGACCCAGATGACCCCCGACACCAGCGTGAATATACGACCCAGATGAACCCCGAAACCAGCGTGAATCTACGGCCCAGATGACCCCCGACACCAGCGTGAATATACGGCCCAGATGACCCCCGACACCAGCGTGAATCTACGGCCCAGATGACCCCCGACACCAGTGTGAATATACGGCCCAGATGACCCCCGACACCAGCGTGAATCTACGGCCCAGATGACCCCCGACACCAGCGTGAATCTACGGCCCAGATGACCCCCGACACCAGCGTGAATTTACGGCCCAGATGACCCCCGACACCAGCGTGAATTTACGGCCCAGATGACCCCCGACACCAGCGTGAATATACGGCCCAGATGACCCCCTACACCAGCGTGAATCTACGGCCCAGATGACCCCCGACACCAGCGTGAATCTACGGCCCAGATGACCCCCGACACCAGCGTGAATCTACGGCCCAGATGACCCCCGACACCAGCGTGAATTTACGGCCCAGATGACCCCCAACACCAGCGTGAATTTACGGCCCAGATGACCCCCGACACCAGCGTGAATTTACGGCCCAGATGACCCCCGACACCAGCGTGAATTTACGGCCCAGATGACCCCCGACACCAGCGTGAATCTACGGCCCAGATGACCCCCGACACCAGCGTGAATCTACGGCCCAGATGACCCCCGACACCAGCGTGAATCTACGGCCCAGATGACCCCCGACACCAGCGTGAATCTACGGCCCAGATGACCCCCGACACCAGCGTGAATATACGGCCAAGATGACCCCCGACACCAGCGTAAATATACGGCCCAGATGACCCCCGACACCAGCGTGAATATACGGCCCAGATGACCCCCGACACCAGCGTGAATCTACGGCCAAGATGACCCCCGACACCAGCGTGAATCTACGGCCCAGATGACCCCCGACACCAGCGTGAATTTACGGGCCAGATGACCCCCGACACCAGCGTGAATATACGGCCCAGATGACCCCCGACACCAGCGTGAATATACGGCCCAGATGACCCCCGACACCAGCGTGAATTTACGGCCCAGATGACCCCCGACACCAGCGTGAATTTACGGCCCAGATGACCCCCGACACCAGCGTGAATATACGACCCAGATGACCCCCCACACCAGCGTGAATATACGGCCCAGATGACCCCTGACACCAGCGTGAATTTACGGCCCAGATGACCCCCGACACCAGCGTGAATTTACGGCCCAGATGACCCCCGACACCAGCGTGAATCTACGGCCCAGATGACCCCCGACACCAGCGTGAATCTACGGCCCAGATGACCCCCGACACCAGCGTGAATATACGGCCCAGATGACCCCCGACACCAGCGTGAATATACGGCCCAGATGACCCCCGACACCAGCGTGAATTTACGGCCCAGATGACCCCCGACACCAGCGTGAATATACGGCCCAGATGACCCCCGACACCAGCGTGAATATACGGCCCAGATGACCCCCGACACCAGCGTGAATTTACGGCCCAGATGACCCCCGACACCAGCGTGAATTTACGTCCCATATGACCCCAGACACCAGCGTGACATACGGCCCAGATGACCCCCGACACCAGCGTGAATCTACGGCCCAGATGACCCCCGACACCAGCGTGAATCTACGGCCCAGATGACCCCCGACACCAGCGTGAATCTACGGCCCAGATGACCCCCGACACCAGCGTGAATTTACGGCCCAGATGACCCCCGACACCAGCGTGAATTTACGGCCCAGATGACCCCCGACACCAGCGTGAATATACGGCCCAGATGACCCCCGACACCAGCGTGAATCTACGGCCCAGATGACCCCCGACACCAGCGTGAATCTACGGCCCAGATGACCCCCGACACCAGCGTGAATTTACGGCCCAGATGACCCCCGACACCAGCGTGAATTTACGGCCCAGATGACCCCCGACACCAGCGTGAATATACGGCCCAGATGACCCCCGACACCAGCGTGAATCTACGGCCCAGATGACCCCCGACACCAGCGTGAATCTACGGCCCAGATGACCCCCGACACCAGCGTGAATTTACGGCCCAGATGACCCCCGACACCAGCGTGAATTTACGGCCCAGATGACCCCCGACACCAGCGTGAATATACGACCCAGATGACCCCCGACACCAGCGTGAATATACGACCCAGATGACCCCCGACACCAGCGTGAATATACGACCCAGATGAACCCCGAAACCAGCGTGAATCTACGGCCCAGATGACCCCCGACACCAGCGTGAATATACGGCCCAGATGACCCCCGACACCAGCGTGAATCTACGGCCCAGATGACCCCCGACACCAGTGTGAATATACGGCCCAGATGACCCCCGACACCAGCGTGAATCTACGGCCCAGATGACCCCCGACACCAGCGTGAATCTACGGCCCAGATGACCCCCGACACCAGCGTGAATTTACGGCCCAGATGACCCCCGACACCAGCGTGAATTTACGGCCCAGATGACCCCCGACACCAGCGTGAATATACGGCCCAGATGACCCCCTACACCAGCGTGAATCTACGGCCCAGATGACCCCCGACACCAGCGTGAATCTACGGCCCAGATGACCCCCGACACCAGCGTGAATCTACGGCCCAGATGACCCCCGACACCAGCGTGAATTTACGGCCCAGATGACCCCCAACACCAGCGTGAATTTACGGCCCAGATGACCCCCGACACCAGCGTGAATATACGGCCCAGATGACCCCCGACACCAACGTGAATCTACGGCCCAGATGACCCCCGACACCAGCGTGAATCTACGGCCCAGATGACCCCCGACACCAGCGTGAATTTACGGCCCAGATGACCCCCGACACCAGCGTGAATTTACGGCCCAGATGACCCCCGACACCAGCGTGAATATACGACCCAGATGACCCCCGACACCAGCGTGAATATACGACCCAGATGACCCCCGACACCAGCGTGAATATACGACCCAGATGACCCCCGACACCAGCGTGAATCTACGGCCCAGATGACCCCCGACACCAGCGTGAATATACGGCCCAGATGACCCCCGACACCAGCGTGAATCTACGGCCCAGATGACCCCCGACACCAGCGTGAATATACGGCCCAGATGACCCCCGACACCAGCGTGAATTTACGGCCCAGATGACCCCCGACACGAGCGTGAATATACGGCCCAGATGACCCCCGACACCAGCGTGAATTTACGGCCCAGATGACCCCCGACACCAGCGTGAATTTACGGCCCAGATGACCCCCGACACCAGCGTGAATCTACGGCCCAGATGACCCCCGACACCAGCGTGAATCTACGGCCCAGATGACCCCCGACACCAGCGTGAATATACGGCCCAGATGACCCCCGACACCAGCGTGAATCTACGGCCCAGATGACCCCCGACACCAGCGTGAATCTACGGCCCAGATGACCCCCGACACCAGCGTGAATTTACGGCCCAGATGACCCCCGACACCAGCGTGAATTTACGGCCCAGATGACCCCCGACACCAGCGTGAATCTACGGCCCAGATGACCCCCGACACCAGCGTGATGACCCCCGACACCAGCGTGAATATACGGCCCAGACGACCCCCGACACCAGCGTGAATTTACGGCCCAGATGACCCCCGACACCAGCGTGAATTTACGGCCCAGATGACCCCCGACACCAGCGTGAATCTACGGCCCAGATGACCCCCGAAACCAGCGTGAATCTACGGCCCAGATGACTCCCGACACCAGCGTGAATATACGGCCCAGATGACCCCCGACACCAGCGTGAATATACGGCCCAGATGACCCCCGACACCAGCGTGAATTTACGGCCCAGATGACCCCCGACACCAGCGTGAATATACGGCCCAGATGACCCCTGACACCAGCGTGAATATACGGCCCAGATGACCCCCGACACCAGCGTGATTTTACGGCCCAGATGACCCCCGACACCAGCGTTAATTTACGGCCCAGATGACCCCCGACACCAGCGTGAATATACGGCCCAGATGACCCCCGACACCAGCGTGAATTTACGGCCCAGATGACCCCCGACACCAGCGTGAACTTACGGCCCAGATGACCCCCGACACCAGCGTGAATATACGACCCAGATGACCCCCGACACCAGCGTGAATATACGGCCCAGATGACCCCCGACACCAGCGTGAATTTACGGCCCAGATGACCCCCGACACCAGCGTGAATTTACGGCCCAGATGACCCCCGACACCAGCGTGAATCTACGGCCCAGATGACCCCCGACACCAGCGTGAATCTACGGCCCAGATGACCCCCGACACCAGCGTGAATCTACGGCCCAGATGACCCCCGACACCAGCGTGAATCTACGGCCCAGATGACCCCCGACACCAGCGTGAATATACGGCCAAGATGACCCCCGACACCAGCGTAAATATACGGCCCAGATGACCCCCGACACCAGCGTGAATATACGGCCCAGATGACCCCCGACACCAGCGTGAATATACGGCCCAGATGACCCCCGACACCAGCGTGAATCTACGGCCAAGATGACCCCCGACACCAGCGTGAATCTACGGCCCAGATGACCCCCGACACCAGCGTGAATTTACGGCCCAGATGACCCCCGACACCAGCGTGAATATACGGCCCAGATGACCCCCGACACCAGCGTGAATATACGGCCCAGATGACCCCCGACACCAGCGTGAATTTACGGCCCAGATGACCCCCGACACCAGCGTGAATTTACGGCCCAGATGACCCCCGACACCAGCGTGAATATACGACCCAGATGACCCCCGACACCAGCGTGAATATACGGCCCAGATGACCCCCGACACCAGCGTGAATTTACGGCCCAGATGACCCCCGACACCAGCGTGAATTTACGGCCCAGATGACCCCCGACACCAGCGTGAATCTACGGCCCAGATGACCCCCGACACGAGCGTGAATATACGGCCCAGATGACCCCCGACACCAGCGTGAATTTACGGCCCAGATGACCCCCGACACCAGAGTGAATTTACGGCCCAGATGACCCCCGACACCAGCGTGAATCTACGGCCCAGATGACCCCCGACACCAGCGTGAATCTACGGCCCAGATGACCCCCGACACCAGCGTGAATATACGGCCCAGATGACCCCCGACACCAGCGTGAATCTACGGCCCAGATGACCCCCGACACCAGCGTGAATCTACGGCCCAGATGACCCCCGACACCAGCGTGAATTTACGGCCCAGATGACCCCCGACACCAGCGTGAATTTACGGCCCAGATGACCCCCGACACCAGCGTGAATCTACGGCCCAGATGACCCCCGACACCAGCGTGATGACCCCCGACACCAGCGTGAATATACGACCCAGATGACCCCCGACACCAGCGTGAATCTACGGCCCAGATGACCCCCGACACCAGCGTGAATATACGGCCCAGATGACCCCCGACACCAGCGTGAATCTACGGCCCAGATGACCCCCGACACCAGCGTGAATATACGGCCCAGATGACCCCCGACACCAGCGTGAATCTACGGCCCGGATGACCCCCGACACCAGCGTGAATATACGGCCCAGATGACCCCCGACACCAGTGTGAATTTACGGCCCAGATGACCCCCGACACCAGCGTGAATTTACGGCCCAGATGACCCCCGACACCAGCGTGAATTTACGGCCCAGATGACCCCCGACACCAGCGTGAATTTACGGCCCAGATGACCCCCGACACCAGCGTGAATTTACGGCCCAGATGACCCCCGACACCAGCGTGAATTTACGGCCCAGATGACCCCCGACACCAGCGTGAATATACGGCCCAGATGACCCCCGACACCAGCGTGAATATACGGCCCAGATGACCCCCGACACCAGCGTGAATATACGGCCCAGATGACCCCCGACACCAGCGTGAATATACGGCCCAGATGACCCCCGACACCAGCGTGAATATACGGCCCAGATGACCCCCGACACCAGCGTGAATATACAGCCCAGATGACCCCCAACACCAGCGTGAATTTACGGCCCAGATGAATCCGACACCAGCGTGAATTTACGGCCCAGATGACCCCCGACACCAGCGTGAATCTACGGCCCAGATGACCACCGACACCAGCGTGAATTTACGGCCCAGATGACCCCCGACACCAGCGTGAATTTACGGCCCAGATGACCCCCGACACCAGCGTGAATTTACGGCCCAGATGACCCCCGACACCAGCGTGAATATACGGCCCAGATGACCCCCGACACCAGCGTGAATATACGGCCCAGATGACCCCCGACACCAGCGTGAATTTACGGCCCAGATGACCCCCGACACCAGCGTTAATTTACGGCCCAGATGACCCCAGACACCAGCGTGACATACGGCCCAGATGACCCCCGACACCAGCGTGAATCTACGGCCCAGATGACCCCCGACACCAGCGTGACATACGGCCCAGATGACCCCCGACACCAGCGTGAATCTACGGCCCAGATGACCCCCGACACCAGCGTGAATCTACGGCCCAGATGACCCCCGACACCAGCGTGAATTTACGGCCCAGATGACCCCCGACACCAGCGTGAATTTACGGCCCAGATGACCCCCGACACCAGCGTGAATTTACGGCCCAGATGACCCCCGACACCAGCGTGAATTTACGGCCCAGATGACCCCCGACACCAGCGTGAATCTACGGCCCAGATGACCCCCGACACCAGCGTGAATCTACGGCCCAGATGACCCCCGACACCAGCGTGAATATACGGCCCAGATGACCCCCGACACCAGCGTGAATATACGGCCCAGATGACCCCCGACACCAGCGTGAATATACGACCCAGATGACCCCCGACACCAGCGTGAATCTACGGCCCAGATGACCCCCGACACCAGCGTGAATATACGGCCCAGATGACCCCCGACACCAGCGTGAATCTACGGCCCAGATGACCCCCGACACCAGCGTGAATATACGGCCCAGATGACCCCCGACACCAGCGTGAATTTACGGCCCAGATGACCCCCGACACGAGCGTGAATATACGGCCCAGATGACCCCCGACACCAGCGTGAATTTACGGCCCAGATGACCCCCGACACCAGCGTGAATTTACGGCCCAGATGACCCCCGACACCAGCGTGAATCTACGGCCCAGATGACCCCCGACACCAGCGTGAATCTACGGCCCAGATGACCCCCGACACCAGCGTGAATATACGGCCCAGATGACCCCCGACACCAGCGTGAATCTACGGCCCAGATGACCCCCGACACCAGCGTGAATCTACGGCCCAGATGACCCCCGACACCAGCGTGAATTTACGGCCCAGATGACCCCCGACACCAGCGTGAATTTACGGCCCAGATGACCCCCGACACCAGCGTGAATATACGGCCCAGATGACCCCCGACACCAGCGTGAATTTACGGCCCAGATGACCCCCGACACCAGCGTGAATCTACGGCCCAGATGACCCCCGACACCAGCGTGAATTTACGGCCCAGATGACCCCCGACACCAGCGTGAATTTACGACCCAGATGACCCCCGACACCAGCGTGAATTTACGGCCCAGATGACCCCCGACACCAGCGTGAATTTACGGCCCAGATGACCCCCGACACCAGCGTGAATCTACGGCCCAGATGACCCCCGACACCAGCGTGATGACCCCCGACACCTGCGTGAATATACGACCCAGATGACCCCCGACACCAGCGTGAATATACGACCCAGATGACCCCCGACACCAGCGTGAATATACGACCCAGATGACCCCCGACACCAGCGTGAATCTACGGCCCAGATGACCCCCGACACCAGCGTGAATATACGGCCCAGATGACCCCCGACACCAGCGTGAATCTACGGCCCAGATGACCCCCGACACCAGCGTGAATATACGGCCCAGATGACCCCCGACACCAGTGTGAATTTACGGCCCAGATGACCCCCGACACCAGCGTGAATATACGGCCCAGACGACCCCCGACACCAGCGTGAATTTACGGCCCAGATGACCCCCCACACCAGCGTGAATTTACGGCCCAGATGACCCCCGACACCAGCGTGAATATACGGCCCAGATGACCCCCGACACCAGCGTGAATTTACGGCCTAGATGACCCCCGACACCAGCGTGAATATACGGCCCAGATGACCCCCGACACCAGCGTGAATATACGGCCCAGATGACCCCCGACACCAGCGTGAATTTACGGCCCAGATGACCACCGACACCAGCGTGAATTTACGGCCCAGATGACCCCCGACACCAGCGTGAATATACGACCCAGATGACCCCCGACACCAGCGTGAATATACGGCCCAGACGACCCCCGACACCAGCGTGAATTTACGGCCCAGATGACCCCCGACACCAGCGTGAATTTACGGCCCAGATGACCCCCGACACCAGCGTGAATCTACGGCCCAGATGACCCCCGACACCAGCGTGAATCTACGGCCCAGATGACCCCCGACACCAGCGTGAATATACGGCCCAGATGACCCCCGACACCAGCGTGAATATACGGCCCAGATGACCCCCGACACCAGCGTGAATTTACGGCCCAGATGACCCCCGACACCAGCGTGAATATACGGCCCAGATGACCCCTGACACCAGCGTGAATATACGGCCCAGATGACCCCCGACACCAGCGTGATTTTACGGCCCAGATGACCCCCGACACCAGCGTTAATTTACGGCCCAGATGACCCCCGACACCAGCGTGAATATACGGCCCAGATGACCCCCGACACCAGCGTGAATTTACGGCCCAGATGACCCCCGACACCAGCGTGAACTTACGGCCCAGATGACCCCCGACACCAGCGTGAATATACGACCCAGATGACCCCCGACACCAGCGTGAATATACGGCCCAGATGACCCCCGACACCAGCGTGAATTTACGGCCCAGATGACCCCCGACACCAGCGTGAATTTACGGCCCAGATGACCCCCGACACCAGCGTGAATCTACGGCCCAGATGACCCCCGACACCAGCGTGAATCTACGGCCCAGATGACCCCCGACACCAGCGTGAATCTACGGCCCAGATGACCCCCGACACCAGCGTGAATCTACGGCCCAGATGACCCCCGACACCAGCGTGAATATACGGCCAAGATGACCCCCGACACCAGCGTAAATATACGGCCCAGATGACCCCCGACACCAGCGTGAATATACGGCCCAGATGACCCCCGACACCAGCGTGAATATACGGCCCAGATGACCCCCGACACCAGCGTGAATCTACGGCCAAGATGACCCCCGACACCAGCGTGAATCTACGGCCCAGATGACCCCCGACACCAGCGTGAATTTACGGCCCAGATGACCCCCGACACCAGCGTGAATATACGGCCCAGATGACCCCCGACACCAGCGTGAATATACGGCCCAGATGACCCCCGACACCAGCGTGAATTTACGGCCCAGATGACCCCCGACACCAGCGTGAATTTACGGCCCAGATGACCCCCGACACCAGCGTGAATATACGACCCAGATGACCCCCGACACCAGCGTGAATATACGGCCCAGATGACCCCCGACACCAGCGTGAATTTACGGCCCAGATGACCCCCGACACCAGCGTGAATTTACGGCCCAGATGACCCCCGACACCAGCGTGAATCTACGGCCCAGATGACCCCGACACCAGCGTGACATACGGCCCAGATGACCCCCGACACCAGCGTGAATCTACGGCCCAGATGACCCCCGACACCAGCGTGAATCTACGGCCCAGATGACCCCCGACACCAGCGTGAATTTACGGCCCAGATGACCCCCGACACCAGCGTGAATTTACGGCCCAGATGACCCCCGACACCAGCGTGAATATACGGCCCAGATGACCCCCTACACCAGCGTGAATCTACGGCCCAGATGACCCCCGACACCAGCGTGAATCTACGGCCCAGATGATTCCCGACACCAGCGTGAATCTACGGCCCAGATGACCCCCGACACCAGCGTGAATTTACGGCCCAGATGACCCCCGACACCAGCGTGAATATACGGCCCAGATGACCCCCGACACCAGCGTGAATCTACGGCCCAGATGACCCCCGACACCAGCGTGAATCTACGGCCCAGATGACCCCCGACACCAGCGTGAATTTACGGCCCAGATGACCCCCGACACCAGCGTGAATTTACGGCCCAGATGACCCCCGACACCAGCGTGAATATACGACCCAGATGACCCCGACACCAGCGTGAATCTACGGCCCAGATGACCCCCGACACCAGCGTGAATATACGGCCCAGATGACCCCCGACACCAGCGTGAATCTACGGCCCAGATGACCCCCGACACCAGCGTGAATCTACGGCCCAGATGACCCCCGACACCATCGTGAATATACGGCCCAGATGACCCCCGACAACCAGCGTGAATATACGGCCCAGATGACCCCCGACACCAGCGTGAATTTACGGCCCAGATGACCCCCGACACCAGCGTGAATATACGGCCCAGATGACCCCCGACACCAGCGTGAATTTACGGCCCAGATGACCCCCGACACCAGCGTGAATCTACGGCCCAGATGACCCCCGACACCAGCGTGAATCTACGGCCCAGATGACCCCCGACACCAGCGTGAATATACGGCCCAGATGACCCCCGACACCAGCGTAAATATACAGCCCAGATGACCCCCGACACCAGCGTGAATATACGGCCCAGATGACCCCCGACACCAGCGTGAATATACGGCCCAGATGACCCCCGACACCAGCGTGAATCTACGGCCAAGATGACCCCCGACACCAGCGTGAATCTACGGCCCAGATGACCCCCGACACCAGCGTGAATTTACGGCCCAGATGACCCCCGACACCAGCGTGAATATACGGCCCAGATGACCCCCGACACCAGCGTGAATATACGGCCCAGATGACCCCCGACACCAGCGTGAATTTACGGCCCAGATGACCCCCGACACCAGCGTGAACTTACGGCCCAGATGACCCCCGACACCAGCGTGAATATACGACCCAGATGACCCCCGACACCAGCGTGAATATACGGCCCAGATGACCCCCGACACCAGCGTGAATTTACGGCCCAGATGACCCCCGACACCAGCGTGAATTTACGGCCCAGATGACCCCCGACACCAGCGTGAATCTACGGCCCAGATGACCCCCGACACCAGCGTGAATCTACGGCCCAGATGACCCCCGACACCAGCGTGAATATACGGCCCAGATGACCCCCGACACCAGCGTGAATATACGGCCCAGATGACCCCCGACACCAGCGTGATGACCCCCGACACCAGCGTGAATATACGACCCAGATGACCCCCGACACCAGCGTGAATATACGACCCAGATGACCCCCGACACCAGCGTGAATATACGACCCAGATGACCCCCGACACCAGCGTGAATCTACGGCCCAGATGACCCCCGACACCAGCGTGAATATACGGCCCAGATGACCCCCGACACCAGCGTGAATCTACGGCCCAGATGACCCCCGACACCAGCGTGAATATACGGCCCAGATGACCCCCGACACCAGTGTGAATTTACGGCCCAGATGACCCCCGACACCAGCGTGAATATACGGCCCAGATGACCCCCGACACCAGCGTGAATTTACGGCCCAGATGACCCCCGACACCAGCGTGAATTTACGGCCCAGATGACCCCCGACACCAGCGTGAATCTACGGCCCAGATGACCCCCGACACCAGCGTGAATCTACGGCCCAGATGACCCCCGACACCAGCGTGAATATACGGCCCAGATGACCCCCGACACCAGCGTGAATCTACGGCCCAGATGACCCCCGACACCAGCGTGAATCTACGGCCCAGATGACCCCCGACACCAGCGTGAATTTACGGCCCAGATGACCCCCGACACCAGCGTGAATTTACGGCCCAGATGACCCCCGACACCAGCGTGAATATACGGCCCAGATGACCCCCGACACCAGCGTGAATATACGACCCAGATGACCCCCGACACCAGCGTGAATATACGGCCCAGATGACCCCCGACACCAGCGTGAATTTACGGCCCAGATGACCCCCGACACCAGCGTGAATCTACGGCCCAGATGACCCCCGACACCAGCGTGAATCTACGGCCCAGATGACCCCCGACACCAGCGTGAATATACGGCCAAGATGACCCCCGACACCAGCGTAAATATACGGCCCAGATGACCCCCGACACCAGCGTGAATATACGGCCCAGATGACCCCCGACACCAGCGTGAATATACGGCCCAGATGACCCCCGACACCAGCGTGAATCTACGGCCAAGATGACCCCCGACACCAGCGTGAATCTACGGCCCAGATGACCCCCGACACCAGCGTGAATTTACGGCCCAGATGACCCCCGACACCAGCGTGAATATACGGCCCAGATGACCCCCGACACCAGCGTGAATATACGGCCCAGATGACCCCCGACACCAGCGTGAATTTACGGCCCAGATGACCCCCGACACCAGCGTGAATTTACGGCCCAGATGACCCCCGACACCAGCGTGAATATACGACCCAGATGACCCCCGACACCAGCGTGAATATACGGCCCAGATGACCCCCGACACCAGCGTGAATTTACGGCCCAGATGACCCCCGACACCAGCGTGAATTTACGGCCCAGATGACCCCCGACACCAGCGTGAATCTACGGCCCAGATGACCCCCGACACCAGCGTGAATCTACGGTCCAGATGACCCCCGACACCAGCGTGAATATACGGCCCAGATGACCCCCGACACCAGCGTGAATATACGGCCCAGATGACCCCCGACACCAGCGTGAATTTACGGCCCAGATGACCCCCGACACCAGCGTGAATATACGGCCCAGATGACCCCCGACACCAGCGTGAATATACGGCCCAGATGACCCCCGACACCAGCGTGAATTTACGGCCCAGATGACCCCCGACACCAGCGTGAATTTACGTCCCAGATGACCCCAGACACCAGCGTGACATACGGCCCAGATGACCCCCGACACCAGCGTGAATCTACGGCCCAGATGACCCCCGACACCAGCGTGACATACGGCCCAGATGACCCCCGACACCAGCGTGAATCTACGGCCCAGATGACCCCCGACACCAGCGTGAATCTACGGCCCAGATGACCCCCGACACCAGCGTGAATTTACGGCCCAGATGACCCCCGACACCAGCGTGAATTTACGGCCCAGATGACCCCCGACACCAGCGTGAATATACGGCCCAGATGACCCCCTACACCAGCGTGAATCTACGGCCCAGATGACCCCCGACACCAGCGTGAATCTACGGCCCAGATGATTCCCGACACCAGCGTGAATCTACGGCCCAGATGACCCCCGACACCAGCGTGAATTTACGGCCCAGATGACCCCCGACACCAGCGTGAATTTACGGCCCAGATGACCCCCGACACCAGCGTGAATATACGGCCCAGATGACCCCCGACACCAGCGTAATCTACGGCCCAGATGACCCCCGACACCAGCGTGAATCTACGGCCCAGATGACCCCCGACACCAGCGTGAATTTACGGCCCAGATGACCCCCGACACCAGCGTGAATTTACGGCCCAGATGACCCCCGACACCAGCGTGAATATACGACCCAGATGACCCCCGACACCAGCGTGAATATACGACCCAGATGACCCCCGACACCAGCGTGAATATACGACCCAGATGAACCCCGAAACCAGCGTGAATCTACGGCCCAGATGACCCCCGACACCAGCGTGAATATACGGCCCAGATGACCCCCGACACCAGCGTGAATCTACGGCCCAGATGACCCCCGACACCAGTGTGAATATACGGCCCAGATGACCCCCGACACCAGCGTGAATCTACGGCCCAGATGACCCCCGACACCAGCGTGAATCTACGGCCCAGATGACCCCCGACACCAGCGTGAATTTACGGCCCAGATGACCCCCGACACCAGCGTGAATTTACGGCCCAGATGACCCCCGACACCAGCGTGAATATACGCCCAGATGACCCCCTACACCAGCGTGAATCTACGGCCCAGATGACCCCCGACACCAGCGTGAATCTACGGCCCAGATGACCCCCGACACCAGCGTGAATCTACGGCCCAGATGACCCCCGACACCAGCGTGAATTTACGGCCCAGATGACCCCCAACACCAGCGTGAATTTACGGCCCAGATGACCCCCGACACCAGCGTGAATATACGGCCCAGATGACCCCCGACACCAACGTGAATCTACGGCCCAGATGACCCCCGACACCAGCGTGAATCTACGGCCCAGATGACCCCCGACACCAGCGTGAATTTACGGCCCAGATGACCCCCGACACCAGCGTGAATTTACGGCCCAGATGACCCCCGACACCAGCGTGAATATACGACCCAGATGACCCCCGACACCAGCGTGAATATACGACCCAGATGACCCCCGACACCAGCGTGAATATACGACCCAGATGACCCCCGACACCAGCGTGAATCTACGGCCCAGATGACCCCCGACACCAGCGTGAATATACGGCCCAGATGACCCCCGACACCAGCGTGAATCTACGGCCCAGATGACCCCCGACACCAGCGTGAATATACGGCCCAGATGACCCCCGACACCAGCGTGAATTTACGGCCCAGATGACCCCCGACACGAGCGTGAATATACGGCCCAGATGACCCCCGACACCAGCGTGAATTTACGGCCCAGATGACCCCCGACACCAGCGTGAATTTACGGCCCAGATGACCCCCGACACCAGCGTGAATCTACGGCCCAGATGACCCCCGACACCAGCGTGAATCTACGGCCCAGATGACCCCCGACACCAGCGTGAATATACGGCCCAGATGACCCCCGACACCAGCGTGAATCTACGGCCCAGATGACCCCCGACACCAGCGTGAATCTACGGCCCAGATGACCCCCGACACCAGCGTGAATTTACGGCCCAGATGACCCCCGACACCAGCGTGAATTTACGGCCCAGATGACCCCCGACACCAGCGTGAATATACGGCCCAGATGACCCCCGACACCAGCGTGAATTTACGGCCCAGATGACCCCCGACACCAGCGTGAATCTACGGCCCAGATGACCCCCGACACCAGCGTGAATTTACGGCCCAGATGACCCCCGACACCAGCGTGAATTTACGACCCAGATAACCCCCGACACCAGCGTGAATTTACGGCCCAGATGACCCCCGACACCAGCGTGAATTTACGGCCCAGATGACCCCCGACACCAGCGTGAATCTACGGCCCAGATGACCCCCGACACCAGCGTGATGACCCCCGACACCTGCGTGAATATACGACCCAGATGACCCCCGACACCAGCGTGAATATACGACCCAGATGACCCCCGACACCAGCGTGAATATACGACCCAGATGACCCCCGACACCAGCGTGAATCTACGGCCCAGATGACCCCCGACACCAGCGTGAATATACGGCCCAGATGACCCCCGACACCAGCGTGAATCTACGGCCCAGATGACCCCCGACACCAGCGTGAATATACGGCCCAGATGACCCCCGACACCAGTGTGAATTTACGGCCCAGATGACCCCCGACACCAGCGTGAATATACGGCCCAGACGACCCCCGACACCAGCGTGAATTTACGGCCCAGATGACCCCCCACACCAGCGTGAATTTACGGCCCAGATGACCCCCGACACCAGCGTGAATATACGGCCCAGATGACCCCCGACACCAGCGTGAATTTACGGCCCAGATGACCCCCGACACCAGCGTGAATATACGGCCCAGATGACCCCCGACACCAGCGTGAATATACGGCCCAGATGACCCCCGACACCAGCGTGAATTTACGGCCCAGATGACCACCGACACCAGCGTGAATTTACGGCCCAGATGACCCCCGACACCAGCGTGAATATACGACCCAGATGACCCCCGACACCAGCGTGAATATACGGCCCAGACGACCCCCGACACCAGCGTGAATTTACGGCCCAGATGACCCCCGACACCAGCGTGAATTTACGGCCCAGATGACCCCCGACACCAGCGTGAATCTACGGCCCAGATGACCCCCGACACCAGCGTGAATCTACGGCCCAGATGACCCCCGACACCAGCGTGAATATACGGCCCAGATGACCCCCGACACCAGCGTGAATATACGGCCCAGATGACCCCCGACACCAGCGTGAATTTACGGCCCAGATGACCCCCGACACCAGCGTGAATATACGGCCCAGATGACCCCTGACACCAGCGTGAATATACGGCCCAGATGACCCCCGACACCAGCGTGATTTTACGGCCCAGATGACCCCCGACACCAGCGTTAATTTACGGCCCAGATGACCCCCGACACCAGAGTGAATATACGGCCCAGATGACCCCCGACACCAGCGTGAATTTACGGCCCAGATGACCCCCGACACCAGCGTGAACTTACGGCCCAGATGACCCCCGACACCAGCGTGAATATACGACCCAGATGACCCCCGACACCAGCGTGAATATACGGCCCAGATGACCCCCGACACCAGCGTGAATTTACGGCCCAGATGACCCCCGACACCAGCGTGAATTTACGGCCCAGATGACCCCCGACACCAGCGTGAATCTACGGCCCAGATGACCCCCGACACCAGCGTGAATCTACGGCCCAGATGACCCCCGACACCAGCGTGAATCTACGGCCCAGATGACCCCCGACACCAGCGTGAATCTACGGCCCAGATGACCCCCGACACCAGCGTGAATATACGGCCAAGATGACCCCCGACACCAGCGTAAATATACGGCCCAGATGACCCCCGACACCAGCGTGAATATACGGCCCAGATGACCCCCGACACCAGCGTGAATATACGGCCCAGATGACCCCCGACACCAGCGTGAATCTACGGCCAAGATGACCCCCGACACCAGCGTGAATCTACGGCCCAGATGACCCCCGACACCAGCGTGAATTTACGGCCCAGATGACCCCCGACACCAGCGTGAATATACGGCCCAGATGACCCCCGACACCAGCGTGAATATACGGCCCAGATGACCCCCGACACCAGCGTGAATTTACGGCCCAGATGACCCCCGACACCAGCGTGAATTTACGGCCCAGATGACCCCCGACACCAGCGTGAATATACGACCCAGATGACCCCCGACACCAGCGTGAATATACGGCCCAGATGACCCCCGACACCAGCGTGAATTTACGGCCCAGATGACCCCCGACACCAGCGTGAATTTACGGCCCAGATGACCCCCGACACCAGCGTGAATCTACGGCCCAGATGACCCCCGACACCAGCGTGAATCTACGGCCCAGATGACCCCCGACACCAGCGTGAATATACGGCCCAGATGACCCCCGACACCAGCGTGAATATACGGCCCAGATGACCCCCGACACCAGCGTGAATTTACGGCCCAGATGACCCCCGACACCAGCGTGAATATACGGCCCAGATGACCCCCGACACCAGCGTGAATTTACGGCCCAGATGACCCCCGACACCAGCGTGAATTTACGTCCCATATGACCCCAGACACCAGCGTGACATACGGCCCAGATGACCCCCGACACCAGCGTGAATCTACGGCCCAGATGACCCCCGACACCAGCGTGACATACGGCCCAGATGACCCCCGACACCAGCGTGAATCTACGGCCCAGATGACCCCCGACACCAGCGTGAATCTACGGCCCAGATGACCCCCGACACCAGCGTGAATTTACGGCCCAGATGACCCCCGACACCAGCGTGAATTTACGGCCCAGATGACCCCCGACACCAGCGTGAATATACGGCCCAGATGACCCCCGACACCAGCGTGAATCTACGGCCCAGATGACCCCCGACACCAGCGTGAATCTACGGCCCAGATGACCCCCGACACCAGCGTGAATTTACGGCCCAGATGACCCCCGACACCAGCGTGAATTTACGGCCCAGATGACCCCCGACACCAGCGTGAATATACGGCCCAGATGACCCCCGACACCAGCGTGAATCTACGGCCCAGATGACCCCCGACACCAGCGTGAATCTACGGCCCAGATGACCCCCGACACCAGCGTGAATTTACGGCCCAGATGACCCCCGACACCAGCGTGAATTTACGGCCCAGATGACCCCCGACACCAGCGTGAATATACGACCCAGATGACCCCCGACACCAGCGTGAATATACGACCCAGATGACCCCCGACACCAGCGTGAATATACGACCCAGATGAACCCCGAAACCAGCGTGAATCTACGGCCCAGATGACCCCCGACACCAGCGTGAATATACGGCCCAGATGACCCCCGACACCAGCGTGAATCTACGGCCCAGATGACCCCCGACACCAGTGTGAATATACGGCCCAGATGACCCCCGACACCAGCGTGAATCTACGGCCCAGATGACCCCCGACACCAGCGTGAATCTACGGCCCAGATGACCCCCGACACCAGCGTGAATTTACGGCCCAGATGACCCCCGACACCAGCGTGAATTTACGGCCCAGATGACCCCCGACACCAGCGTGAATATACGGCCCAGATGACCCCCTACACCAGCGTGAATCTACGGCCCAGATGACCCCCGACACCAGCGTGAATCTACGGCCCAGATGACCCCCGACACCAGCGTGAATCTACGGCCCAGATGACCCCCGACACCAGCGTGAATTTACGGCCCAGATGACCCCCAACACCAGCGTGAATTTACGGCCCAGATGACCCCCGACACCAGCGTGAATATACGGCCCAGATGACCCCCGACACCAACGTGAATCTACGGCCCAGATGACCCCCGACACCAGCGTGAATCTACGGCCCAGATGACCCCCGACACCAGCGTGAATTTACGGCCCAGATGACCCCCGACACCAGCGTGAATTTACGGCCCAGATGACCCCCGACACCAGCGTGAATATACGACCCAGATGACCCCCGACACCAGCGTGAATATACGACCCAGATGACCCCCGACACCAGCGTGAATATACGACCCAGATGACCCCCGACACCAGCGTGAATCTACGGCCCAGATGACCCCCGACACCAGCGTGAATATACGGCCCAGATGACCCCCGACACCAGCGTGAATCTACGGCCCAGATGACCCCCGACACCAGCGTGAATATACGGCCCAGATGACCCCCGACACCAGCGTGAATTTACGGCCCAGATGACCCCCGACACGAGCGTGAATATACGGCCCAGATGACCCCCGACACCAGCGTGAATTTACGGCCCAGATGACCCCCGACACCAGCGTGAATTTACGGCCCAGATGACCCCCGACACCAGCGTGAATCTACGGCCCAGATGACCCCCGACACCAGCGTGAATCTACGGCCCAGATGACCCCCGACACCAGCGTGAATATACGGCCCAGATGACCCCCGACACCAGCGTGAATCTACGGCCCAGATGACCCCCGACACCAGCGTGAATCTACGGCCCAGATGACCCCCGACACCAGCGTGAATTTACGGCCCAGATGACCCCCGACACCAGCGTGAATTTACGGCCCAGATGACCCCCGACACCAGCGTGAATCTACGGCCCAGATGACCCCCGACACCAGCGTGATGACCCCCGACACCAGCGTGAATATACGACCCAGATGACCCCCGACACCAGCGTGAATCTACGGCCCAGATGACCCCCGACACCAGCGTGAATATACGGCCCAGATGACCCCCGACACCAGCGTGAATCTACGGCCCAGATGACCCCCGACACCAGCGTGAATATACGGCCCAGATGACCCCCGACACCAGCGTGAATCTACGGCCCGGATGACCCCCGACACCAGCGTGAATATACGGCCCAGATGACCCCCGACACCAGTGTGAATTTACGGCCCAGATGACCCCCGACACCAGCGTGAATTTACGGCCCAGATGACCCCCGACACCAGCGTGAATTTACGGCCCAGATGACCCCCGACACCAGCGTGAATTTACGGCCCAGATGACCCCCGACACCAGCGTGAATTTACGGCCCAGATGACCCCCGACACCAGCGTGAATTTACGGCCCAGATGACCCCCGACACCAGCGTGAATATACGGCCCAGATGACCCCCGACACCAGCGTGAATATACGGCCCAGATGACCCCCGACACCAGCGTGAATATACGGCCCAGATGACCCCCGACACCAGCGTGAATATACGGCCCAGATGACCCCCGACACCAGCGTGAATATACGGCCCAGATGACCCCCGACACCAGCGTGAATATACAGCCCAGATGACCCCCAACACCAGCGTGAATTTACGGCCCAGATGAATCCGACACCAGCGTGAATTTACGGCCCAGATGACCCCCGACACCAGCGTGAATCTACGGCCCAGATGACCACCGACCCCAGCGTGAATTTACGGCCCAGGTGACCCCCGACACCAGCGTGAATTTACGGCCCAGATGACCCCCGACACCAGCGTGAATTTACGGCCCAGATGACCCCCGACACCAGCGTGAATATACGGCCCAGATGACCCCCGACACCAGCGTGAATATACGGCCCAGATGACCCCCGACACCAGCGTGAATTTACGGCCCAGATGACCCCCGACACCAGCGTTAATTTACGGCCCAGATGACCCCAGACACCAGCGTGACATACGGCCCAGATGACCCCCGACACCAGCGTGAATCTACGGCCCAGATGACCCCCGACACCAGCGTGACATACGGCCCAGATGACCCCCGACACCAGCGTGAATCTACGGCCCAGATGACCCCCGACACCAGCGTGATTCTACGGCCCAGATGACCCCCGACACCAGCGTGAATTTACGGCCCAGATGACCCCCCACACCAGCGTGAATTTACGGCCCAGATGACCCCCGACACCAGCGTGAATATACGGCCCAGATGACCCCCGACACCAGCGTGAATTTACGGCCCAGATGACCCCCGACACCAGCGTGAATATACGGCCCAGATGACCCCCGACACCAGCGTGAATATACGGCCCAGATGACCCCCGACACCAGCGTGAATTTACGGCCCAGATGACCACCGACACCAGCGTGAATTTACGGCCCAGATGACCCCCGACACCAGCGTGAATATACGACCCAGATGACCCCCGACACCAGCGTGAATATACGGCCCAGACGACCCCCGACACCAGCGTGAATTTACGGCCCAGATGACCCCCGACACCAGCGTGAATTTACGGCCCAGATGACCCCCGACACCAGCGTGAATCTACGGCCCAGATGACCCCCGACACCAGCGTGAATCTACGGCCCAGATGACCCCCGACACCAGCGTGAATATACGGCCCAGATGACCCCCGACACCAGCGTGAATATACGGCCCAGATGACCCCCGACACCAGCGTGAATTTACGGCCCAGATGACCCCCGACACCAGCGTGAATATACGGCCCAGATGACCCCTGACACCAGCGTGAATATACGGCCCAGATGACCCCCGACACCAGCGTGATTTTACGGCCCAGATGACCCCCGACACCAGCGTTAATTTACGGCCCAGATGACCCCCGACACCAGAGTGAATATACGGCCCAGATGACCCCCGACACCAGCGTGAATTTACGGCCCAGATGACCCCCGACACCAGCGTGAACTTACGGCCCAGATGACCCCCGACACCAGCGTGAATATACGACCCAGATGACCCCCGACACCAGCGTGAATATACGGCCCAGATGACCCCCGACACCAGCGTGAATTTACGGCCCAGATGACCCCCGACACCAGCGTGAATTTACGGCCCAGATGACCCCCGACACCAGCGTGAATCTACGGCCCAGATGACCCCCGACACCAGCGTGAATCTACGGCCCAGATGACCCCCGACACCAGCGTGAATCTACGGCCCAGATGACCCCCGACACCAGCGTGAATCTACGGCCCAGATGACCCCCGACACCAGCGTGAATATACGGCCAAGATGACCCCCGACACCAGCGTAAATATACGGCCCAGATGACCCCCGACACCAGCGTGAATATACGGCCCAGATGACCCCCGACACCAGCGTGAATATACGGCCCAGATGACCCCCGACACCAGCGTGAATCTACGGCCAAGATGACCCCCGACACCAGCGTGAATCTACGGCCCAGATGACCCCCGACACCAGCGTGAATTTACGGCCCAGATGACCCCCGACACCAGCGTGAATATACGGCCCAGATGACCCCCGACACCAGCGTGAATATACGGCCCAGATGACCCCCGACACCAGCGTGAATTTACGGCCCAGATGACCCCCGACACCAGCGTGAATTTACGGCCCAGATGACCCCCGACACCAGCGTGAATATACGACCCAGATGACCCCCGACACCAGCGTGAATATACGGCCCAGATGACCCCCGACACCAGCGTGAATTTACGGCCCAGATGACCCCCGACACCAGCGTGAATTTACGGCCCAGATGACCCCCGACACCAGCGTGAATCTACGGCCCAGATGACCCCCGACACCAGCGTGAATCTACGGCCCAGATGACCCCCGACACCAGCGTGAATATACGGCCCAGATGACCCCCGACACCAGCGTGAATATACGGCCCAGATGACCCCCGACACCAGCGTGAATTTACGGCCCAGATGACCCCCGACACCAGCGTGAATATACGGCCCAGATGACCCCCGACACCAGCGTGAATTTACGGCCCAGATGACCCCCGACACCAGCGTGAATTTACGTCCCATATGACCCCAGACACCAGCGTGACATACGGCCCAGATGACCCCCGACACCAGCGTGAATCTACGGCCCAGATGACCCCCGACACCAGCGTGACATACGGCCCAGATGACCCCCGACACCAGCGTGAATCTACGGCCCAGATGACCCCCGACACCAGCGTGAATCTACGGCCCAGATGACCCCCGACACCAGCGTGAATTTACGGCCCAGATGACCCCCGACACCAGCGTGAATTTACGGCCCAGATGACCCCCGACACCAGCGTGAATATACGGCCCAGATGACCCCCGACACCAGCGTGAATCTACGGCCCAGATGACCCCCGACACCAGCGTGAATCTACGGCCCAGATGACCCCCGACACCAGCGTGAATTTACGGCCCAGATGACCCCCGACACCAGCGTGAATTTACGGCCCAGATGACCCCCGACACCAGCGTGAATATACGGCCCAGATGACCCCCGACACCAGCGTGAATCTACGGCCCAGATGACCCCCGACACCAGCGTGAATCTACGGCCCAGATGACCCCCGACACCAGCGTGAATTTACGGCCCAGATGACCCCCGACACCAGCGTGAATTTACGGCCCAGATGACCCCCGACACCAGCGTGAATATACGACCCAGATGACCCCCGACACCAGCGTGAATATACGACCCAGATGACCCCCGACACCAGCGTGAATATACGACCCAGATGAACCCCGAAACCAGCGTGAATCTACGGCCCAGATGACCCCCGACACCAGCGTGAATATACGGCCCAGATGACCCCCGACACCAGCGTGAATCTACGGCCCAGATGACCCCCGACACCAGTGTGAATATACGGCCCAGATGACCCCCGACACCAGCGTGAATCTACGGCCCAGATGACCCCCGACACCAGCGTGAATCTACGGCCCAGATGACCCCCGACACCAGCGTGAATTTACGGCCCAGATGACCCCCGACACCAGCGTGAATTTACGGCCCAGATGACCCCCGACACCAGCGTGAATATACGGCCCAGATGACCCCCTACACCAGCGTGAATCTACGGCCCAGATGACCCCCGACACCAGCGTGAATCTACGGCCCAGATGACCCCCGACACCAGCGTGAATCTACGGCCCAGATGACCCCCGACACCAGCGTGAATTTACGGCCCAGATGACCCCCAACACCAGCGTGAATTTACGGCCCAGATGACCCCCGACACCAGCGTGAATATACGGCCCAGATGACCCCCGACACCAACGTGAATCTACGGCCCAGATGACCCCCGACACCAGCGTGAATCTACGGCCCAGATGACCCCCGACACCAGCGTGAATTTACGGCCCAGATGACCCCCGACACCAGCGTGAATTTACGGCCCAGATGACCCCCGACACCAGCGTGAATATACGACCCAGATGACCCCCGACACCAGCGTGAATATACGACCCAGATGACCCCCGACACCAGCGTGAATATACGACCCAGATGACCCCCGACACCAGCGTGAATCTACGGCCCAGATGACCCCCGACACCAGCGTGAATATACGGCCCAGATGACCCCCGACACCAGCGTGAATCTACGGCCCAGATGACCCCCGACACCAGCGTGAATATACGGCCCAGATGACCCCCGACACCAGCGTGAATTTACGGCCCAGATGACCCCCGACACGAGCGTGAATATACGGCCCAGATGACCCCCGACACCAGCGTGAATTTACGGCCCAGATGACCCCCGACACCAGCGTGAATTTACGGCCCAGATGACCCCCGACACCAGCGTGAATCTACGGCCCAGATGACCCCCGACACCAGCGTGAATCTACGGCCCAGATGACCCCCGACACCAGCGTGAATATACGGCCCAGATGACCCCCGACACCAGCGTGAATCTACGGCCCAGATGACCCCCGACACCAGCGTGAATCTACGGCCCAGATGACCCCCGACACCAGCGTGAATTTACGGCCCAGATGACCCCCGACACCAGCGTGAATTTACGGCCCAGATGACCCCCGACACCAGCGTGAATCTACGGCCCAGATGACCCCCGACACCAGCGTGATGACCCCCGACACCAGCGTGAATATACGACCCAGATGACCCCCGACACCAGCGTGAATCTACGGCCCAGATGACCCCCGACACCAGCGTGAATATACGGCCCAGATGACCCCCGACACCAGCGTGAATCTACGGCCCAGATGACCCCCGACACCAGCGTGAATATACGGCCCAGATGACCCCCGACACCAGCGTGAATCTACGGCCCGGATGACCCCCGACACCAGCGTGAATATACGGCCCAGATGACCCCCGACACCAGTGTGAATTTACGGCCCAGATGACCCCCGACACCAGCGTGAATTTACGGCCCAGATGACCCCCGACACCAGCGTGAATTTACGGCCCAGATGACCCCCGACACCAGCGTGAATTTACGGCCCAGATGACCCCCGACACCAGCGTGAATTTACGGCCCAGATGACCCCCGACACCAGCGTGAATTTACGGCCCAGATGACCCCCGACACCAGCGTGAATATACGGCCCAGATGACCCCCGACACCAGCGTGAATATACGGCCCAGATGACCCCCGACACCAGCGTGAATATACGGCCCAGATGACCCCCGACACCAGCGTGAATATACGGCCCAGATGACCCCCGACACCAGCGTGAATATACGGCCCAGATGACCCCCGACACCAGCGTGAATATACAGCCCAGATGACCCCCAACACCAGCGTGAATTTACGGCCCAGATGAATCCGACACCAGCGTGAATTTACGGCCCAGATGACCCCCGACACCAGCGTGAATCTACGGCCCAGATGACCACCGACCCCAGCGTGAATTTACGGCCCAGGTGACCCCCGACACCAGCGTGAATTTACGGCCCAGATGACCCCCGACACCAGCGTGAATTTACGGCCCAGATGACCCCCGACACCAGCGTGAATATACGGCCCAGATGACCCCCGACACCAGCGTGAATATACGGCCCAGATGACCCCCGACACCAGCGTGAATTTACGGCCCAGATGACCCCCGACACCAGCGTTAATTTACGGCCCAGATGACCCCAGACACCAGCGTGACATACGGCCCAGATGACCCCCGACACCAGCGTGAATCTACGGCCCAGATGACCCCCGACACCAGCGTGACATACGGCCCAGATGACCCCCGACACCAGCGTGAATCTACGGCCCAGATGACCCCCGACACCAGCGTGATTCTACGGCCCAGATGACCCCCGACACCAGCGTGAATTTACGGCCCAGATGACCCCCGACACCAGCGTGAATATACGGCCCAGATGACCCCCGACACCAGCGTGAATCTACGGCCCAGATGACCCCCGACACCAGCGTGAATCTACGGCCCAGATGACCCCCGACACCAGCGTGAATTTACGGCCCAGATGACCCCCAACACCAGCGTGAATTTACGGCCCAGATGACCCCCGACACCAGCGTGAATATACGGCCCAGATGACCCCCGACACCAACGTGAATCTACGGCCCAGATGACCCCCGACACCAGCGTGAATCTACGGCCCAGATGACCCCCGACACCAGCGTGAATTTACGGCCCAGATGACCCCCGACACCAGCGTGAATTTACGGCCCAGATGACCCCCGACACCAGCGTGAATATACGACCCAGATGACCCCCGACACCAGCGTGAATATACGACCCAGATGACCCCCGACACCAGCGTGAATATACGACCCAGATGACCCCCGACACCAGCGTGAATCTACGGCCCAGATGACCCCCGACACCAGCGTGAATATACGGCCCAGATGACCCCCGACACCAGCGTGAATCTACGGCCCAGATGACCCCCGACACCAGCGTGAATATACGGCCCAGATGACCCCCGACACCAGCGTGAATTTACGGCCCAGATGACCCCCGACACGAGCGTGAATATACGGCCCAGATGACCCCCGACACCAGCGTGAATTTACGGCCCAGATGACCCCCGACACCAGCGTGAATTTACGGCCCAGATGACCCCCGACACCAGCGTGAATCTACGGCCCAGATGACCCCCGACACCAGCGTGAATCTACGGCCCAGATGACCCCCGACACCAGCGTGAATATACGGCCCAGATGACCCCCGACACCAGCGTGAATCTACGGCCCAGATGACCCCCGACACCAGCGTGAATCTACGGCCCAGATGACCCCCGACACCAGCGTGAATTTACGGCCCAGATGACCCCCGACACCAGCGTGAATTTACGGCCCAGATGACCCCCGACACCAGCGTGAATCTACGGCCCAGATGACCCCCGACACCAGCGTGATGACCCCCGACACCAGCGTGAATATACGACCCAGATGACCCCCGACACCAGCGTGAATCTACGGCCCAGATGACCCCCGACACCAGCGTGAATATACGGCCCAGATGACCCCCGACACCAGCGTGAATCTACGGCCCAGATGACCCCCGACACCAGCGTGAATATACGGCCCAGATGACCCCCGACACCAGCGTGAATCTACGGCCCGGATGACCCCCGACACCAGCGTGAATATACGGCCCAGATGACCCCCGACACCAGTGTGAATTTACGGCCCAGATGACCCCCGACACCAGCGTGAATTTACGGCCCAGATGACCCCCGACACCAGCGTGAATTTACGGCCCAGATGACCCCCGACACCAGCGTGAATTTACGGCCCAGATGACCCCCGACACCAGCGTGAATTTACGGCCCAGATGACCCCCGACACCAGCGTGAATTTACGGCCCAGATGACCCCCGACACCAGCGTGAATATACGGCCCAGATGACCCCCGACACCAGCGTGAATATACGGCCCAGATGACCCCCGACACCAGCGTGAATATACGGCCCAGATGACCCCCGACACCAGCGTGAATATACGGCCCAGATGACCCCCGACACCAGCGTGAATATACGGCCCAGATGACCCCCGACACCAGCGTGAATATACAGCCCAGATGACCCCCAACACCAGCGTGAATTTACGGCCCAGATGAATCCGACACCAGCGTGAATTTACGGCCCAGATGACCCCCGACACCAGCGTGAATCTACGGCCCAGATGACCACCGACCCCAGCGTGAATTTACGGCCCAGGTGACCCCCGACACCAGCGTGAATTTACGGCCCAGATGACCCCCGACACCAGCGTGAATTTACGGCCCAGATGACCCCCGACACCAGCGTGAATATACGGCCCAGATGACCCCCGACACCAGCGTGAATATACGGCCCAGATGACCCCCGACACCAGCGTGAATTTACGGCCCAGATGACCCCCGACACCAGCGTTAATTTACGGCCCAGATGACCCCAGACACCAGCGTGACATACGGCCCAGATGACCCCCGACACCAGCGTGAATCTACGGCCCAGATGACCCCCGACACCAGCGTGACATACGGCCCAGATGACCCCCGACACCAGCGTGAATCTACGGCCCAGATGACCCCCGACACCAGCGTGATTCTACGGCCCAGATGACCCCCGACACCAGCGTGAATTTACGGCCCAGATGACCCCCGACACCAGCGTGAATTTACGGCCCAGATGACCCCCGACACCAGCGTGAATTTACGGCCCAGATGACCCCCGACACCAGCGTGAATTTACGGCCCAGATGACCCCCGACACCAGCGTGAATCTACGGCCCAGATGACCCCCGACACCAGCGTGAATCTACGGCCCAGATGACCCCCGACACCAGCGTGAATATACGGCCCAGATGACCCCCGACACCAGCGTGAATATACGGCCCAGATGACCCCCGACACCAGCGTGAATATACGACCCAGATGACCCCCGACACCAGCGTGAATCTACGGCCCAGATGACCCCCGACACCAGCGTGAATATACGGCCCAGATGACCCCCGACACCAGCGTGAATCTACGGCCCAGATGACCCCCGACACCAGCGTGAATATACGGCCCAGATGACCCCCGACACCAGCGTGAATTTACGGCCCAGATGACCCCCGACACGAGCGTGAATATACGGCCCAGATGACCCCCGACACCAGCGTGAATTTACGGCCCAGATGACCCCCGACACCAGCGTGAATTTACGGCCCAGATGACCCCCGACACCAGCGTGAATCTACGGCCCAGATGACCCCCGACACCAGCGTGAATCTACGGCCCAGATGACCCCCGACACCAGCGTGAATATACGGCCAGATGACCCCCGACACCAGCGTGAATTACGGCCCAGATGACCCCCGGACACCAGCGTGAATCTACGGCCCAGATGACCCCCGACACCAGCGTGAATTTACGGCCAGATGACCCCCGACACCAGCGTGAATTTACGGCCCAGATGACCCCCGACACCAGCGTGAAATATACGGCCCAGATGACCCCCGACACCAGCGTGAATTTACGGCCCAGATGACCCCCGACACCCAGCGTGAATCCTACGGCCCAGATGACCCCCGCCCGACACCAGCGTGAATTTACGGCCCAGATGACCCCCGACACCAGCGTGAATTTACGACCCAGATGACCCCCGACACCAGCGTGAATTTACGGCCCAGATGACCCCCGACACCAGCGTGAATTTACGGCCCAGATGACCCCCGACACCAGCGTGAATCTACGGCCCAGATGACCCCCGACAATTAGCGTGATGACCCCCGACACCTGCGTGAATATACGACCCAGATGACCCCCGACACAGCGTGAATATACGACCCAGATGACCCCCGACACCAGCGTGAATCTACGGCCCAGATGACCCCCGACACCAGCGTGAATATACGGCCCAGATGACCCCCGACACCAGCGTGAATCTACGCCCAGATGACCCCCGACACCAGCGTGAATATACGGCCCAGATGACCCCCGACACCAGCGTGAATTTACGGCCCAGATGACCCCCGACACGAGCGTGAATATACGGCCCAGATGACCCCCGACACCAGCGTGAATTTACGGCCCAGATGACCCCCGACACCAGCGTGAATTTACGGCCCAGATGACCCCCGACACCAGCGTGAATCTACGGCCCAGATGACCCCCGACACCAGCGTGAATCTACGGCCCAGATGACCCCCGACACCAGCGTGAATATACGGCCAGATGACCCCCGACACCAGCGTGAATGTACGGCCCAGATGACCCCCGACACCAGCGTGAATCTACGGCCCAGATGACCCCCGACACCAGCGTGAATTTACGGCCCAGATGACCCCCGACACCAGCGTGAATTTACGGCCCAGATGACCCCCCGACACCAGCCGTGAATCTACGGGCCCAGATGACCCCCGACACCAGCGTGTGACCCCCGACACCAGCGTGAATATACGACCAGATGACCCCCGACACCAGCGTGAATCTACGGCCCAGATGACCCCCGACACCAGCGTGAATATACGGCCCAGATGACCCCCCGACACCAGCGTGAATCTACGGCCCAGATGACCCCCGACACCAGCGTGAATATACGGCCCAGATGACCCCCGACACCAGCGTGAATCTACGGCCCAGGATGACCCCCGACACCAGCGTGAATATACGGCCCAGATGACCCCCCGACACCAGTGTGAATTTACGGCCCAGATGACCCCCGACACCAGCGTGAATTTACGGCCCAGATGACCCCCGACACCAGCGTGAATTTACGGCCCAGATGACCCCCGACACCAAGCGTGAATTTACGGCCCAGATGACCCCCGACACCAGCGTGAATTTACGGCCCAGATGACCCCCGACACCAGCGTGAATTTACGGCCCAGATGACCCCCGACACCAGCGTGAATATAACGGCCCAGATGACCCCCGACACCAGCGTGAATATACGGCCCAGATGACCCCCGGACACCAGCGTGAATATACGGCCCAGATGACCCCCGACACCAGCGTGAATATACGGCCCAGATGACCCCGACACCCAGCGTGAATATACGGCCCAGATGACCCCCGACACCAGCGTGAATATACAGCCCAGATGACCCCCAACACCAGCGTGAATTTACGGCCCAGATGAATCCGACACCAGCGTGAATTTACGGCCCAGATGACCCCGACACCAGCGTGAATCTACGGCCCAGATGACCACCGACCCCAGCGTGAATTTACGGCCCAGGTGACCCCCGACACCAGCGTGAATTTACGGCCCAGATGACCCCCGGGACACCAGCGTGAATTTACGGCCCAGATGACCCCCGACACCAGCGTGAATATACGGCCCAGATGACCCCCGACACCAGCGTGAATATACGGCCCAGATGACCCCCGACACCAGCGTGAATTTACGGCCCAGATGACCCCCGACACCAGCGTTAATTTACGGCCCAGATGACCCCAGACACCAGCGTGACATACGGCCCAGATGACCCCGACACCAGCGTGAATCTACGGCCCAGATGACCCCCGGACACCAGCCGTGACATACGGCCCAGATGACCCCCGACACCAGCGTGAATCTACGGCCCAGATGACCCCCGACACCAGCGTGATTCTACGGCCCAGGATGACCCCCGACACCAGCGTGAATTTACGGCCAGATGACCCCCGACACCAGCGTGAATATACGGCCCAGATGACCCCCGACACCAGCGTGAATCTACGGCCCAGATGACCCCCGACACCAGCGTGAATCTACGGCCCAGATGACCCCCGACACCAGCGTGAAATTTACGGCCCAGATGACCCCCAACACCAGCGTGAATTTACGGCCCAGATGACCCCCGACACCAGCGTGAATATACGGCCCAGATGACCCCGACACCAACGTGAATCTACGGCCAGATGACCCCCGACACAGCGTGAATCTACGGCCCAGATGACCCCCGACACCAGCGTGAATTTACGGCCCAGATGACCCCCGAACACCAGCGTGAATCTACGGCCCAGATGACCCCCGACACCAGCGTGAATATACGACCCAGATGACCCCCCGACACCAGCGTGAATCTACGACCCAGATGACCCCCGACACCAGCGTGAATATACGACCCAGATGACCCCCGACACCAGCGTGAATCTACGGCCCAGATGACCCCCGACACCAGCGTGAATATACGGCCCAGATGACCCCCGACACCAGCGTGAATCTACGGGCCCAGATGACCCCCCGACACCAGCGTGAATATACGGCCCAGATGACCCCCGACACCAGCGTGAATTTACGGCCCAGATGACCCCCGACACGAGCGTGAATAAACGGCCCAGATTGACCCCGACACCAGCGTGAATTTACGGCCCAGATGACCCCCGACACCAGCGTGAATTTACGGCCCAGATGACCCCCGACACCAGCGTGAATCTACGGCCCAGATGACCCCCGACACCAGCGTGAATCTACGGCCCAGATGACCCCCGACACCAGCGTGAATATACGGCCAGATGACCCCCGACACCAGCGTGAATCTACGGCCAGATGACCCCCGACACCAGCGTGAATCTACGGCCCAGATGACCCCCGACACCAGCGTGAATTTACGGCCCAGATGACCCCCGACACCAGCGTGAATTTACGGACCCAGATGACCCCCGACACCAGCGTGAATCTACGGCCCAGATGACCCCGACACCAGCGTGATGACCCCCGGACACCAGCGTGAATATACGGACCCAGATGACCCCCGACACCAGCGTGAATCTACGGGCCCAGATGACCCCCGACACCAGCGTGTGAATATACGGCCCAGATGACCCCCGACACCAGCGTGAATCTACGGCCCAGATGACCCCCGACACCAGCGTGAATATACGGCCCAGATGACCCCCGACACCAGCGTGAATCTACGGCCCGGATGACCCCCGACACCAGCGTGAATATACGGCCCAGATGACCCCCGACACCAGTGTGAATTTACGGCCCAGATGACCCCCGACACCAGCGTGAATTTACGGCCCAGATGACCCCCGACACCAGCGTGAATTTACGGCCCAGATGACCCCCGACACCAGCGTGAATTACGGCCCAGATGACCCCGACACCAGCGTGAATTTACGGCCCAGATGACCCCCGACACCAGCGTGAATTTACGGCCAGATGACCCCCGACACCAGCGTGAATATACGGCCCAGATGACCCCGACACCAGCGTGAATATACGGCCGCCAGATGACCCCCGACACCAGCGTGAATATACGGCCCAGATGACCCCCGACACCAGCGTGAATATACGGCCAGATGACCCCCGACACCAGCGTGAATATACTGCCCAGATGACCCCCGACACCAGCGGAATATAAGCCCAGATGACCCCCAACACCAGCGTGAATTTACGGCCCAGATGAATCCGACACCAGCGGTGAATTTACGGCCCAGATGACCCCCGACACCAGCGTGAATCTACGGCCCAGAGACCACCGACCCCAGCGTGAATTTACGGCCCAGGTAAACCCCGACACCAGCGTGAATTTACGGCCCAGATGACCCCCGACACCAGCGTGAATTTTACGGCCCAGATGACCCCCGACACCAGCGTGAATATACGGCCCAGATGACCCCCGACACCAGCGTGAATATACGGCCCAGATAACCCCCGACACCAGCGTGAATTTACGGCCCAGATGACCCCCGACACCAGCGTTAATTTACGGCCCAGATGACCCCAGACACCAGCGTGAATACGGCCCAGATGACCCCCGACACCAGCGTGAATCTACGGCCCAGATGACCCCCGACACCAGCGTGACATACGGCCCCAGATGACGACCAGGGATACGGCAATGACGACACAGCGTGAATTCTACCGGCCCAGATGACCCCCGACACCAGCGTGAATTTACGGCCCAGATGACCCCCGACACCAGCGTGAATTTACGGCCCAGATGACCCCCGACACCAGCGTGAATTTACGGCCCAGATGAACCCCCGACACCAGCGTTGAATTTACGGCCCAGATGACCCCCGACACCAGCGTGAATCTACGGCCCAGATGACCCCCCGACACCAGCGTGAATCTACGGCCCAGATGACCCCCGACACCAGCAGTGAATATACGGCCCAGATGACCCCCGACACCAGCGTGAATATACGGCCCAGATGACCCCCGACACCAGCGTGAATATCTAGGACCCAGATGACCCCCGACACCAGCGTGAATCTACGGCCCAGATGACCCCCGACACCAGCGTGAATATACGGCCCAGATGACCCCCGACACCAGCGTGAATCTACGGCCCAGATGACCCCCGACACCAGCGTGAATTACGGCCCAGATGACCCCCGACACCAGCGTGAATTTACGGCCCAGATGACCCCCGACACGAGCGTGAATATACGGCCCAGATGACCCCCGACACCAGCGTGAATTTACGGCCCCAGATGACCCCCGACACCAGCGTGAATTTCGGCCCAGATGACCCCCGACACCAGCGTGAATCTACGGCCCAGATGACCCCCGACACCAGCGTGAATCTACGGCCCAGATGACCCCGACACCAGCGTGAATATACGGCCCAGATGACCCCGACACCAGCGTGAATCTACGGCCCAGATGACCCCCGACACCAGCGTGAATCTACAACCCCCAGATGACCCCCGACAACCAGCGTGAATTTACGGCCCAGATGACCCCCGACACCAGCGTGGAATTTACGGCCCAGATGACCCCGCGACACCAAGCGTGAATTTACGGCCCAGATGGACCCCCGACACCAGCGTGAATTTACGGCCAGGCCCCGACCAGCGGAATTACGACCC
>JAXIVJ010003506.1:10000-93294 GCA_036785665.1 Chirona hameri
TGTGTGTGTGTGTGTGTGTGTGTGTGTGTGTGTGTCTGTGTGTGTCTCAACGGAGCATATTGGCACGTGGGGCCCACACGGCTGGGCCAATTTCGACGAGGGTGGCACCGTTCGATGCGGTAAAACGGCGGACAGATGGTGGTACTATTTTTGGGTCAATCGATGGCACGTGGCACGTGCCCAGTGCCAAAAAGTGTGCGCCAACATGTTTTCCCTTTTTGCCTCCTCAGGTCACACGGTTGGTGACACAGACTTGATACTCGCAGGTCACTTGCGCGATACAGTGGCCCAAAATCCATTAATGACTGTCGATCCTGAGGGGGGCAAAATAAACCCCCAGGAGGTAAAACCAAATTACGATTTTGAAGGAGCGGGCCTCCGCTGTCAGCTGGTGCCGGGCCGGCCGTTTCACGAGTTTACACCCGAGACGGGTGTAAAAGTGTGCAGTGCACATTCTAGTCGTCAAAACCTTCCAGCTCACACACTATTATTTCAAGAAAAACGTTGAACAACGAAAATGTTGATCAAAGATTGCGTTGCACTCGATTTGCTTGTTTGTGTATCTATACAATCCCCAACAAACGTAGGGGAGACTGGGGAAACGCAGAATTACGGGAAAAGCCGACATTGTCAATTACGGTTTAACGCGTGGGCAGGTGCCGGTTTCTGCTGACAGTTCCAGAAGGTTTAGTAGGGTCGGACCTGGACATGGCTGGAATCTAGTCTTGTGTCGCATCATTCTAAAAATAATTAATGGGGCCACCATTGACCAGCGTGGCGCTGCTCACCCAACCTGGGATGGGAGCAGCAGGAGTGCAAAGTGCACGTGCTTTCACGGTGCGATACAAGCCATGTTGAAAGAAAACTGGCCGCTTCTGGCACGCCAGATGTAGATGGCGAAAGTTTCACCTTACATTTATGTGGGTACATCCCTTCATTCGGCATATGTAACAAGAACCACATGCCCTCCTCATGCACGTGCCATGCACCTGCAAACTGCAGTAATGACATATTTTAGCTATAAATTACCATTTTCGTTTCATCCTGTGGCCACACAAAGGGCACAAATACAAAACAGACAAGTGTATGTGACGCGTAACTATGTTACCTATATGGCATGCAAGTTTAGCCTGCACAGGTTGAAAGGTGCGTGCGGTGGAACGGCTAATACTTGTGGTCAATATCCTCCGCTTTCTTAAAATCTTTTTTCCTGTGAGGGAGTATCTCGACAACGCCAAGCACCACGTCCACGCACATTTGGCACAGGCATTAGGAGTGTCACACCTCTCTTCAGTGTCACCAACATCGCATGGGTACGCCATGTCACCGGTGGCGCGTGCAAAAGTGGTCCCCATACAATAGGCACCGTAAGGCTATATTTAGGGCGATATTGTGCAAAACTGAACCATTAACTCGTTTTCCTTGTTTGGTCACCACCAGCCAATGGTGTGTGCTAAACATCCACAAAGTAAGTTTAAGATTGACATCCGGTGACAGGCACTACAGCAAAAAATGCAGTGAACCTCCATTCCGGAGAAATGATGTTTTGAAATGCTTGATATATATGCACAGATGCACACCACACCCCGACTCACCACTTGTTATAAACGCTACAGGTGCCCGCAACCGCCATACATCATACAAGCGGTCGGCATCCATAAGGGGTGCAAGCTGCATCCCTCAGGGGAGAGGGGTGCGACCATTTTCTCGTGAAGTCTTCTGGTTTCTGAAATGTTCGAGTTAGCAACACCAACTTGGTGCATCAATATAGCTCGACGAGCGCTTTCTGGCGCTGTGCCACTTGGGGTGATCCGGTGCTGAATGCGCGTGCGGTGCACGTGCAGGCGGTTTTCACCCCTGTTTCGGAAATGGTCGTTTCCGCTCACAAGATACCGAAACTGGGCGCGATAATTGTCCTCGGTTGTGTGTATTGACACACAACACATGCATTCCGGGGCATTCGATTGCCCGAGGACCACCTGACACAGCACAGGATATCTCGTTGCGCACCGTTCTGCCATATCAGGCGAACTACGCCTCCTAGAGAGCTACAATTTGGCACAGTGGTACAAGGACACACACCATGGTCATTGAAGTTACTTTGACCGCATCGGGGTAAGGACCTGCACGTGCGTCATGTACCCCTAATGTGTAAGGGTATGTGTAATGCGTTATTGTGGAAATTGAACAGTTAACTTTTTTCCTTATTGTGTCCGTAGCCAGCCAATTATGTGTTCTAAACACCCTCAAGGTGGGTTAGCGATTTAAATCTTGTGGCAGGCGCTAGAGCGAAAAATGTACTGAACCTCCATTCCGGAGAAATAACGTAGAATAGAGTCGGCTGTGGCCCACCTGTCTGAAGTTTGCCGTCGTACCACAGCCACAGTTTCTGGCCGATTGGTTTCAAACTTACAGGATTTCATAAGGTCATAGGTACCCACAATTAATCTTGTTTTTTTAATATTTGGTGACTTAAGGTCGGGTCAATTTCGTGACCTACCCATTATAAGTAAATCGGGAAATATTCAAATGCATCCTATTTCGAGGATAAGCATGACATCAGTCCAATTATTTCAGTATCATGTTATCATAGGTCATTATTGATCATCAAGATACAATTTTTGTTCAGTGATCTCTACAGTGTCAGCTGCGGTCATCCGAGGTCACCAACACTTTGTTGTCCATATATCTCGACAGAATGAAGATAGAGAAGTGAAACTGTCACCAATGTGTTTGTGTCGTCGAGACACGTCTCCCAATATGCAACATGACCTACTTGGGTCACCACTTGACCTTGACCTGATGTCAAATTTTTAGATGACCTAACCTGGTCAAAAAGAATATGATTCAAAGCACCTTGACGATACAAACACGATGCCGTCAACTTTATTGCTTTATATTTATTAGATAAAACGCTATTTGTAATAAACTGTATGATTTCTCCGGAATGGAAGTTCAGTACATTTTTCGCCCTAATGACTGTCACAAGATTTCAATCGCTAACCCACCTTGAGGGTGTTTAGAATACATAATTGGCTGGCTACGGACGCAATAAGGAAAAAAGTTAACGGTTCAATTTTTCACAATAACGTCATACACATACCCTTACATATAAGGAGGTACATAGCGCACGTGCAGGTCCTTACCCCGATACGGTCAAAGTAACTTGCAATGACCATGGTGTGTGTACACGTACCGCTGTGCCAAATTGCAGGGCTCTAGGAGGCGTTGTTCGCCTAATATGGCAGAACGGTGCGAAACGGGATACCCTGTGCACGTGCCAGGTGCACCCATCGAGGCAATCGGAATGCCTCGGAATGCATGTGTTACCCACAACCGAGGACAATTATCGCGCCCAGTTTCGGTATCTTGTGAGCGGAAACGACCATTTCCGAAACAGGGGTGAAAACCGCCTGCACGTGCACCGCACGCGCATTCAGCACCCGATCACCCCAAGTGGCACAGCGCCAGAAAGCGCTCGTCGAGCTCTATTGGTGCACCAAGTTTGGTGTCGCTTACTCGAAAATTTCAGAAACCAGAAAACTTCACGAGAAAATGGTCGCACCCTCTACCCTGAGGGAGTGCAGCTTGCACCCCTTATGGATGCCGACCGCTTGGATGATGTATGGCGGTTGCGGGCATCTGTAGCGTTTATAACAAGTGGTGGAGTCGGGGTGTGGTGTGCATCTGTGCATATATATCAAGCATTTCCAAAACATAATTTCTCCGGAATGGAGGTTCACTGCATTTTTTGCTGTAGTGTCTGTCACCGGATTTCAATCTTAAACCCACTTTGTGGATGTTTAGCACACGCCATTGGCTGGTGGTGACCAAACAAGGAAAACAAGTTAATTGTTCAGTTTTACATAATATCGTCCTAAAGATAGCCTTACGGTGCCTATTGTATGGGGACCACTTTTGCACGCGCCACCGGTGACATGGCGTACCCATGGCGATGCTGGTGGCACTGAAGAGAGGTGTGACACTCCTAATGCCTGTGCCAAATGTGCGTGGACGTGGTGCTTGGCGTTGTCGAAATACTCCCTCACAGGTAAGGATTTTAAGAAAGTGGAGGATATTGACCACAACAAGCATTAGCCGTCCAACCGCACGCACCTTTCAACCTGTGCGGGCTAAACTTTACATGCATATAAGTAACATAGTTAAGTGTCACAGACACTTGTCTGTTTTGTGTTTGAGCCCTTTGTGTGGCCACAGGATGAAACGGAAATAGGTCATTATAGCTAAAATATGTCAATACTGCAGTTTGCACGTGCATGGCACGTGCATGGCACGTGCATGAGGGAGGTCATGTGGGTTCTTGTTACATATGCCGAATGAAAAGGATGTACCCCACATAAATGTAAGGTGAAACGTTCGCCATCTACATCTGGCGGCCGGAAGTGGCCAGTTTTCTTTTAACATGGCTTGTATCGCACCGTGAAAGCACGTGCACTTTGCACCCCCGCTGCTCCCATCCCAGGTTGGGTGAGCCATCGCCACGCTGGTCAATGGTGGCACATTCATTATTTTTAGAATGGTGCGACACAAGACTAGATTTGAGCCATGTCCAGGTCCCATATGTAAAATCGGATATCTTGCCTCGCCTATAGCTAGAAATGGTGTGTTGCTGCCGACATCGCGCCGGTACTGCCATTTACGGAGATGCAGCGCGCTTGGAGCGCTTTTTAGGGTACGTAAAATCAACAAGGTGCCATTTTAGAGGGTTATAATTTGTGTTGGTGCATGATACTTGGATATTAATAATGGTGCCCGATTCTGCAATGTATAAGAATAACCAAAATATAAAATTAAGATATTTGGCTTCACGGTTAAGCTCTCGACAGCAATAGATTAAAGACACGTCTCCCGGAGCAAAGCCGAAATAGCACTGCAAAATATCGGCGTTGCCGAAATTTGGTCTTGTCTTGATTTTTTTTAAAGAACGTTTACAGTCTTTCTCCTGAATGACATCCTTCACAAGGGAAAACTGTGGTTGCAACACTCGCATATCAAAGGTATAAATATGCGGTTTTAAATATCGCTGCGTTTGCGCCGCGACTGCTTAATAATCGCCTGCTTAATAAATGCTAAATATCGCCGCGACTGCTTACAATGGGATTTTAATCCGTAAATATAAACGCTTAAACCTCATACATTTTAAGTTCGAAGTAAGAGAAAAGCTACTTTGACTCAATGGGCATTACCCGCAATGTTGGGGCAAAACCGAAATTTGACCTCAGAGATTTTGCTTTGTAACAGCTGATTTACATCTGATGGCTCAAATGTCACACCTGTTTTAGCAAATTGATATGGCTTGCCAATGATATGTATGATATGATATGTATATATATAATGATATGTATATTATGCGGAGTGATTTGTCTGTCCGCCACAAGGATCCAAACATACAAGTTTTGGCGTTCCCCCAGTCTTCCCTACCTTTCCTTTAGGCCATAACAACAAGCATACACTGTGAAAAGGCTTCGTCGACAACGCTACATGCGTCTGCTTTCACTCAAATGTAAGTGTCCTGAGTATTAGCTTGTCACTTCTAACGAAGGAATCCTCGCTACGTTCTAAGGGTCATTTCATCTGCAATACCAGGCCCCAACAGTTCCATTCCCGACTATGTCTCCGTGCCGCCTGTGTTTTAGGTACGATGCATTCTCCCCAAACAGCCGGCCAGCAGTGTAGTCGACGCGCCCCGGCGGCACTTTGGCTGGGTATTCAGGGTGACACATCCTGGATATCTTGGACGGCGCCGGGACCGTGCCGCCCTGCTGCGGAGGCTGCACGACACCCCCTCCCCCTCCCCCTCCTCCCCACCGCCGCCGCCGCCGCCGCCGCCGCCGCCGCCGCCGCCGCCGCCGCCGCCGCCGCCGCCGCCGCCGCCGCCGCCGCCGCCACCGCCACCGCCACCGCCACCGCCACCGCCACCGCCACCGCCACCGCCACCGCCACCGCCACCGCCACCGCCACCGCCACCGCCACCGCCACCGCCACCGCCACCGCCACCGCCACCACCACCGCCACCGCCACCGCCGCCGCCACCGCCGTCGCCGCCGTCGCCGCCGCCGCCTTCTAGGCTGCCTCAGGCGGCCCTGCTCCCGCGGGAGATGATCCGAATGCAGTGATTATGCCGGCGGCGTGGGATGGCCGACGGCCTCTCAGACGCCGCCGCACAGTCGGCCAGTGCAGTGATTACGCCGCCGGCGTGGGATGGCCGACGGCCTCTCAGACGCCGCCGCACAGTCGGCCAGCGGCGGCTCAAAAACGATTTTTAATCGAAAAAAACGATTTACCAATTCCGGAATTCACAAGTCATAGATCGATGTAGAAATGAGTGGCGCATTCAGTGATGACATTTATGGTTATATCAGATCTGATCTAGGTGGTGAATTTCGACGTCAAAGTCACCACATGCGTTGTTATGCTGAATCAGCCAACATACCGCCCAAAATGCGATGTGTAGTTGTTAGTTTCCCATCCTGCCGCATTTCATGGGTTTATTTGAAAAATACCTGATGGCACGGTTTGAATGGTACATTTTCTTCTAAATTCCACCAGGTTTGGCGCTCGTGTCACATGCCGTGTATTAGGAGTATTTGTATTTATGCCGTGTTTTAGGAGGGGTCTGAACAAGCAAAATGTAAACAGAGGTATTCCGTATATCGGTAGAGATAAAAACATGACCACAGAAGACCAGTGTTTTTGTATCGCCATTCGTTTCCCAAATGCTTGTTTATGATGGGTCTTCAGAGATATTTTGCACCATTTTGCACCCTTTCGAGATATAACACTGAATTCCGACCACTGCACGGGCATCGACAGATATCCAGAGGAGAGGGCAAATATTGCCCCCTAGATATCCTCCGAACCAATAATCGCAGCGAGACGCACAAAGCGGCATTACAAAGCTCTTAATCATATGCATCTAAAGCATACTCGAAATGTTCAAATTAAGGTCACATTTCGGGTCAAGATCAGATCAAAGGTCAAATTTGAGGTATTTGAGTATATTAACCATACTTTCCATCAAAAGCCTTTGATTGCGACCATTATCACCCAAAGTACTTTCAAAAGCATCATATACGTCCAGCTTGGGCGAAAGTGAGATTGTAAGCACAGGTCAAGGTCAGGTCACAAAGGCCACTATTGGCAAAAGTTCTACTAAAGTCATGCGACACATGTTTTATGGACTATTTTACACATCGAATTTGATTGTGATAGCTATTTTCACGACTTCACCTCATCTAAGGAGCCTCAAATTAAATTTATGTCAATTTCAGGTCAAGGTTAGTGTATATTGTAGAATGATGTATTATATTTCCCCGGGATTGTCAGGCCTGAGTGCGCCCCTGGCGTGCCCCGCCTGAAACGAGCTAGGTCTGGGCGCGCCCCTGCCGGGTCGGCGGGCCGGTGGCGGCCCGGGGCGTTTGGCGGCTCAGCGGGACGGACGAGTTGGCTCGGCGGGGCGTCGGAGAGCGGTTGTGGGTGCTGTACTGGCCAGAGTGTTGAGTTCAGTGTTCGCTTTTTCTATCGGCAAATACAACAAGCTATTTCGGCATCATGAGTAGCGACGCATCATCTACCGCTGCAACAGCATCAGGAGGTGTCGTCTCTACCATCTCATCCTCCGGGGAGACAGCGTGCGTTTCAGCATTGAACCAGGCACCCGTGATGTCGACCGGAGCGCCGCCGTTGCCGCCCACCCCGCCGGTCGTCTCTGCAGCCCCGCTGCCATTTGACGTGCGTCTGATCCCTGCATATGACGGGACGGCAGACATCGCGGAATGGCTTCAGCGGACCGAGTTCCTGTGCCAGCTGCGTGGCGTGCCAGTGGTGTCTGTTCTCCCGCTGCGGCTGACCAGAGGCGCATTCGCCGTCTGGTCACAGCTCCCGGATACTGTTCGGAGCTCGCTGGAGGCAGTACGTGACGCCTTGTTCGCCGCATTCGCCCTGGACAAACATGCGGCCTACGAGGCATTCTCTGTGCGTCGGCTGCGACCGGGGAGGCTGCGGATGTGTTTTTGGCGGACCTCAAACGTCTGGCGGCGCTGTTCGGCGGGATGCCGGAGCGCGGACTGTGCTGTGCTTTCGTGGCTGGCTTGCCGGAAGCCGTACGCCAAGCACTTCGAGCCGGGTCCAGAGCTGAGCGACTGGATTTGGCCAGCGTGCTAACCAGGACCCGAGCGCTCCTCAGTGACGAGCGTGCCTCCGCTTCAGCTGCGGCTGCGCAGCGGAGCCAGCCGGCACCGACGCGACAGACGCAAAATTGGAGACCTCGCTGGCCGCGATGCTGCTGGACCTGTGGGCAGCCTGGACACATCGCCGCCGCGTGTCCTCGCCGTCCGGGAAACGACGCGGGGGAGGCCACGCCAGCGCCGGTGTCCTCTCCGAGGTAGCCCTGAGCGGCGCTCTGCCAGTCATGCAGCTGAGAGTGGACGGCAGGGCCTGCCGGGTACTGATCGACACAGGCAGCACCGACACTATTGTCTGCGCTTCATTTTGTGCTCGGTGGCGTCCGCGGCGGATAGATGTCATCACCATCAGTGGCGGGTCCCTCCGCTGCCTCGGCGTCGGCAGCGTGGATGTTGAGACGCCGACCGGTCGGCGCGCCGTGCTGGAGGCGCTGGTGGTGGACCAGTGGCCGCTCGGCGCTGACATGGTGCTCGGCATGTCCGGGGTCGGCGCGCCGTGCTGGAGGCGCTGGTGGTGGACCAGCGACCGGTCGGCGCTGACATGGTGCTCGGCATGTCCGGGATCGGCGCACTGGGAGGGGTGACTGTGCGGTCAGCGGACGAGGCTCGGTTTTGTGCGGTTGCCTCGCGGGCACCGTTGGCGGTGGACGCGCCGGACTTCAGTGTACGGTTCGACTCGGTGACGCGACGGTGGACGGTAGTGTGGAAGTGGGATGGTGGACGTGTACCCGATTTCCTCAGCAATGCGGTTGCTGAGTACGCTGTGCCGCGTGACGTGCGAGAGGAATACGATGCGGAGCTGGACGCGTGGATCGAGAGGGGGTGGCTGGTGCCACATGACGAGGGGCAGCATGGACCGCCGAGGGGCCTGGTGCCGCTCTTGGCCGTTCAGCAGAAGAATAAAGCAAAGGTGCGGCCCGTCATGGATTTTCGGGAACTCAATGGCTTCGTGACCGCTCATACGGCAGACAGTGACGTGTGCGCAGAGATGCTGCGGAGGTGGCGCCATCATGGTGCAAATGTCGCGGTGGTCGATCTCCGGAAAGCCTACCTACAGCTCCATGTCCACCAGCAGCTGTGGCCTTTTCAGACTGTGGTCGTAAGGGGGCAGCGGTATTGCCTGACGCGCTTGGGTTTCGGACTTAACGTCAGCCCTCAGGTGATGAAGGCTGTCGTCGGCGCTGTGTTAGAGCAGGACTCGAGTGTCGAGCGTGCAGTGCTGCCGTACGTTGATGACTTACTCGTCAATGAGGGCATTGTCAGTGCGGAGCGGGTCATCGAGCATTTCGCTCAGTACGGGCTTGAGTGTAAGCCGCCGGAGCGGGCGGCTGCGGGGACTCGGCTGCTGGGTCTGCGAGTGCGATCGGAGGGCGGTGGGCTCCGCTGGTCGCGGGACAATGCAGTCGGTGTTCCACCGTGACTCGACGAGCCGTGTTCTCGTGGGGCGGGCGTCTCGTCGCTCATCTGCCCGTCTGTGGGTGGCTCCGTCCCGCAGCTGCGTGGTTGAAGCGCCGAGTGAACAAGATGACAAGAGGCTGGGATGACGTCATCGAAGACTCTTCGCTGGCCGAGCAGATGGATACCATCTCGGCCCGGCTCGCCGCTGACGACCCGGCTCGTGGAGTGTGGTGTGTGGAGGGTGAGCGGGCGGTGGTCTGGACCGACGCCAGCTCGCTGGCCGCCGGTGTCGTCGTGTAGCTGCCGGACGGCAGTGCCATCGAGGATGCGTGCTGGCTACGCAGGGACGAGTCTGCCCACATCAACATGGCGGAGCTCGATGCCGCGATTCGAGGTGTAAATCTAGCTGTAGCGTGGAACATGCGTGAGATCGAGCTGCGAACGGATTCAGCTACCGTACACAAGTGGGTGGATGATGCACTGACTGGCCGTGCCCGCCTCCGTACGAGGGCACACGGCGAAATGCTCATCAGACGCTGTGTGGATACAATCCGCCAGTTGGCCGCCGAGCTCGGCCTCAGCCTGTCTGTGGTGCTGGTTCGTTCGGCGGACAATCGCGCTGACGTCCTGACGCGTGTGCCCAGGAAGTGGCTGAGCGAGACTGAGTCGACTGTGAGTGCGGGCTCCTCCAGTGTGCGTGATACCCCGGCAGCAACCGGCGGGCCGGCTGTTGGTGCTGGTACGGCGGCCGCGGCTGGGTTAGCTGTTGGTGCTGGTGCGGCGGCCGCGGCTGGGTTAGCTGTTGGTGCTGGTGCGGCGGCCGCGGCTGGGCCGGCTGTTGGTGCTGGTGTGGCGGCCGCGGCTAGGTCGGCTGTTGGTGCTGGTGCGGCGGCCGCGGCTGGGCCGGCAGTTCGTGCGGCGGAGCCGGGCGTCAATGCTGTGACGGTGGGCGAGGTGCATGTCAGTACCGGCCATCCCGGCGTCAGGCGAACATTGTACTTTGCGCGGCGGTGTATCGGCCCGGTGGTGACGCGTGCCCAGGCGCGGGCCGCTGTGGAGGGGTGTGACGTGTGCCGTGCGGTTGACCCGGCACCCGTGAGGTGGCGTCACGGGACGCTGGATGTGCCAGAGACGTCGCAGCGACTGGCCATCGATGTAACGCACTTTCGCGGCCAGTCTTGCCGAACAATGGTAGACTGCGGACCGTCACGGTACTGCCTGTGGCGGCTGCTGCGCCGCGAGGACTCCGCCAGTGTCACTCAAGAGTTGGAAGAAGTGTTTTATGAGCGGGGAGCGCCTGTGGAGATTTTGTGTGATAATGCCACCGCATTCCGTGGCCGCTGCTTCGCGTCTTTCGCTGCACGCTGGAATGTGACGTTACGGTTTAGAGCTGCGCATGTACCGAGTGGCAATGGTGTCGTCGAACGTAATCACCGTACAGTCAAAGTGATCGCCGCGAGGAAGCAGCGTTCGGTCGCTGAGGCAGTTCACTTGTATAATGTGGCTCCACGTGACGGCTTGGCAGCCGATGATAGCCCCGCTAGCCGTGTTTACCGCTATGCCGTGAGAGATTGCGAACGGCCCGGGAGCGACCAGTCCGCTGTACCAGGGTGTGATCCTGAGCCGGCCGCAGCGTGCGTTCCGGCAACGGGAGAGGGCGGGCTGACTGTCGGTGACGCCGTGTGGGTGAGACGGCGCGGCACGCGGTGCTCGGAGCAGTCAAAGCGCGGTACTGTGAGCGGAATTGTTTCCCAACAGGTAGTGGATGTATACGGTGTTCCGAGACACGTTAAAGACCTGCGACGTTGTGTAGATCAGGCACCGCCGCTCAATCAGAGCACTGATGAAGACGATGACCTGCCACTGTTTGTCGATGTACCCGCCCCGATTGCGCCGGCGCGGGTAGATGTGTGTCCGCTAGTTACGCGTCCGCGAGTGTCACGGGTGGAAACATCTAATGTAGTGACGCTTCAGTCATCGGTTGTGAGGACTGGAACGCCAGTCCCTGTTCTGAGGCGGAGTCGGCGTGAGCGCCGGCCACCTAAGCGCTGGTGCTGTGACCTTGATGGTCAGGGAGGGGTGTAGATTGTAGAATGATGTATTATATTCCCCCGGGATTGTCAGGCCTGAGTGCGCCCCTGGCGTGCCCCGTCTGAAACGAGCTAGGTCTGGGCGCGCCCCTGCCGGGTCGGCGGGCCGGTGGCGGCCCGGGGCGTTTGGCGGCTCAGCGGGACGGATGAGTTGGCTCGGCGGGGCGTCGGAGGGTGGTTGTCGGTGCTGCACTGGCCAGAGTGTTGAGTTCAGTGTTCGCTTTTTCTATCGGCAAATACAACAGTTAGATCACATAGGTCAAATTTCTAATTGTATTAAACTAAGTAAAAAAGACAGTTTTTAGACCACATTCGCCTCAGAAATAGAGTTATGATGTTTATTTGCTCGTATCTGGCCATTCAAACTCCAAAAACACAATTTAAAAAATGACGTCATGAGTTGGGCACCTACCATGAGTTAGGTGATGCCATGAGGAGAAGGCAGCCGAAGTTTATCATTGGTAGCCTTGTTGGCTTTTGAGACATTGAGAATGTCCGGCAGCGGGGGGGGGGGACAATCTTTTCCCCGTCGTGTTAACCAAACTATAAACTGTTAATGTTGTGGTAGTCTTGGAATAGCTAGGTACATTCTATTGGCCTCCTTTTTGGCCCCGTAAAAGTAGGTATGTACAGTCGGTCTCATAATGATCTTCCCTTGCCACCACGTGGCGCTACGGTCGCGATAGGCACACAAAAGGTGGTTTCCCCACCGTAGGTTGGTACCCATTGTGGCTGTCTGGCAGGTGCGTGACCGGGGGAGGGAGGGAGGGGGTGCGGGGCGTTTTCGGAATGGAATGCGCCGCGACCCGGGTGGTGATCAGGACAGTCTGTCTCGAGGGTCAAGAGGTCGCCTGTCCTGAGCTGGCAGAGATCCAATATTGGAGACTTAATAACAGTGTTCATCACATCAGCCCAAATAGCTCAGTCGGTATAGCCGTCTACTCCTATCGTATTCGTAGATTCGCCGTGGTTTCGAACCGCGCTGGCACCGGGCGCTTTTACGTGTATTGCTTTCTTAATCATCCCACGTGTCACGTGCAATGCAGAACCCCGAAATTACGAATGCAAACGTCCACCTGACGATTCTACACGAAAAAGCAGACAAATGCAGTGGGCCTCGCACTGATATGTTCGCATCACGCGGCTCCGTCCTTCATGCTCCACAAACACCCGGGTGGGTTTACATCCATTAAGTTAGCGACGATATCTGCGACGACAGTATTTAAAACCTTAGGTCTATGAAGCATCGCCAGGTGTGTAGCTGATAGAGCATCTGACTGGCTACGTGTTTAAATCTGACCGTGACCTTGAGATCAGGTCAAAATATCGAAACTTTATTTTTTGGCGCAATGCAAATTTCTCAATCGTCGCAAGCGACACGACGGATAGCCATTTCCGAGACGACATCTGTGACGACAGTATCGGTCAACTTGAGATACAAATATTCGTCTTAAAGTATAGCTCGTGCAGTGTTCTATCAATTGCACACTTAGCGATGCTTCACAGACCTATGGTTTTCTTAAAACTGGTCATCACAGACATCGTCGCTAACTTGACATTCCAGGTCTGCGTATATTTCCAACCTTGGTCCGCCACACAGCCTCGCCCCACACGCGCATTGTTATTCCCCGATCGGCCTGTGTGGGTCAGACCAGGACGGAGCGGTGCAGATTCCGCCAAGTATCGGCCGGCACCGGGCGAGCAGTCACACCGATCTGGCCCCGCCTCGGTGCGGGATTCAGCCAGGTATCGTTTTGCCTACCGTGGGAGACCCAGAGCTGGGGAAGATCATTATGATACCGACTGTATGTACCTATAAGGGAACGATAAGGCAGACATTTTAACAGAAGATAGGGTAATTTGTGTATTCATCGGCATGCTAATGATTACACTGTTAGCTAAGTTACTGCACTTCGATATTAATTCTACCTTAAGACTTGCTTTGGGACCCAACCATCTCGTTTCATTGCAAGCTTTCCGACATTTGCAGAGGATGCCAAATGATCCATTAGAAATTGGTAGATGAATCGACACTGAAATAATACAAGGCACACGTTTTTTTCTCGATGATGTGGGGGTATAAAGTACAAATAAGTGTCAGAACCGTTTTCTACGTAACGAATCACCCCTGGAGCCGTCATATGATTCGGTTAGTGCAATTCACTGATAAACAACGATTTTGAGCCGCCGCTGGCCCACTGTGCGCCAGACGTTCGCCCGCCTCTCGGGACGGCCATGGTAAACAGGGGCACTGTGCGTCGGCCGGCCGCCGGGCCGCCCCAGTAGTCAGACCACCGGGCCACCAACGGGCCACCACAGTAGCCAGTACCACAGGCCAACACAGCACCACTGGGCCACCACACCAACATTGGGCGACCACTGGGCCACCACAGCACCACTGGGCCACCACAGCAAGACTGGGCCACCACAGCGCCACCACAGCTCCACAGCACCACAGCACCACAGCACCACAGCACCACAGCACCACCACAGCACCACAGCACCACAGCACCACAGCACCACAGCACCACAGCACCACAGCACCAAAGCACCACAGCACCACAGCACCACCACAGCACCACAGCACCACCACATCACCACAGCACCACATCATCACATCACAACAGCACCACAGCACCACAGCACCACAGCACCACAGCACCACAGCACCACAGCACCACATCACCACAGCACCACAGCACCAAAGCACCAAAGCACCACAGCACCACAGCACCACAGCACCAAAGCACCAAAGCACCACAGCACCACAGCACCACAGCACCACAGCACCACAGCACCACAGCACCAAAGCACCAAAGCACCAAAGCACCAAAGCACCACATCACCACAGCACCAAAGCACCACAGCACCATAGCACCACAGCACCACTGGGCCACCACAGATAGAAAGTCCGAGGCTAAGCAGGTCCATATACAAAAGCCCAAATGAAAACCGCTCGAATAATGTAGAAAAAGTCTGTCGACTCAGCGAAGATCCGTCTCATTACATCCTATGTTTATAAGAAGTGTTCTAAGACTCGCCAAGGATGTATACATATAGGTACCTCAGTTGATCGCCATAAAAAGACTTTGGGACTACTGCCAACGTATTAATCAGATGCAAAACAGATTCAGTAGTTAACGATGACGGACATACCATTGGCCACGTTACAGGGGCGTGGCTTCTCCAGAAAAGCTGGGGGAGGGGAGGGGGGGGGGGGGCTGAGCTGGGCAAAATCGCGTAAAGTACCATCAAAATCCACACAAATACAGATTTCTCACCGGATTTGACCCACTTCCCACCGGATTTGTCCAAGTTGGGGGGCTGAAGCCAAGTTCGGGGGCTGAAGCCCACTCAACTGAATAGGATCCTACATGCCCGCCACGTTACCATGGATGACTTGCCAGATAGAACACACAACGATAGAATGCGTCACACAAAAAAAAATCCTTTTGTGGTTGAGCGCTAATGGATTAAACTAATCCAAGTTACCAATGTGCAATAAGAAGCATTGTAAACAACTGACAATCATTGATGTTAAAATATATTGCAAGATACCATAATAGTTAACCCAGAAATGAGCCCTAATGTGCGCAATCTGCGACAACAACTCGGTTACTGCAGGCCGGCCCACTCTGGTGGACGAGCTCGGCGGCTGTAAAAGCAATCAGGAAGAGTGCCAGTCGGAGCGGTCACCACCAGCGGAGCGGCTCGCCGGCTCAGTATACCCACTGGAGCACGCCGCAGCATCTCAGCAGCCAAACTGCCGGCAGATAATACACCGGTGACTGGCCATTTGTGCCGGCCGACCCGAACGCCGACGACCTGTGGTCGCCCAACTGCCGAGTGACCCGTCCAGATTACCGGGCCGGATTGAAGCCGGATCGTGGTCGGGAGCCGAGCCGGGCCGCTCAGACAAGGGCCCGGCCGGCAACGGCAGCAGAGGCGGGCTTCACTTTCAGACGGCGCGCAATTTACCAGTCTGAGTACACAGCAGTAACTTCAGCTGCCTCAGTACACAGCAGTAACATCAGCAGAGCGCAGGTGCCTATGCGGATTTGTTGTGCATCTTGAGAGCACTCGGCACTCGGGCGCGAATTTTTACAACAATGATCATTGATCATTACCTCAGCTCGAGATCTTACCTCAGCTCGACTCGACATTGATCATTACCTCAGCTCGAGATCTTACCGATCTTACCGAAATGGATGAAGTGACTTTGCCACGAAGGGTAACAACACCTATGCTGATTACAGTAACTTGACAGCGTAAATATGCCGGTTAGCAACTGTCGGCACCTGTAGGCACCACCTGTAGCAACTGTAGGCACCAAACGAGGGAGCTACACGTAGCCAGGATTTCGTCCAGGGGGGGGGGCTTGAAAGGGCCCCTTCCCGAGTGTTGAAAGGGTCCCCTTCCGAAGCGTTGAAAGGGCCAAACAAAACGGATGAAAAGTCACGTTATAAGGATGGAAAATGCAGTATGACAGGTATGGTATGGGCCATACCAACTTTTAGGAGCTGGAGTTAGCAAACTGCCATATCAAGTTTGGAGCCAGCGACACCAATTTGGAATCAGCTATATCAACTTGGAATATTTTTAAGATCAAGACCTGGAACTCTTAACCAAATTGCCCCGCGGAGCGGCGCGAAAATTTTGAGTCGTATGACCTGGATATGCTTTCTCATCAATGCGTCGCATTGCGTATGGTGAGGACCTCTAACAATGCTATATTGTGCGTTTAAAAGTGCTGTACAAAAGTGCTAAAGTGAAATATTTTGCCCAATTATATAGGAAAGTAGCAACATAACACCGCAGCCGTTATACATAAAAAAACATAAATGCGCCGAGAAACGGGCCGTTTTTTTCTAACCCGCATATAATTGAATTTGTAGTTAGATTGCGCCGCGGAGCGTCGCACAAATTTAGAGTTTTATTCCTTGGACAACTGCATACTTACTATTGAAAGGCCTAGGGTCCCTTCAGATCGTCTAGGGGCCTGTCCGACCTTTTCAACGCCCCTCCGACATGTTCAGGGACTCATCTGGGATCCGCGTAGCGAAACGACATAATGTGGAGTGGATGATATATATATATATATATATATATATATATATAATACAAAGAGGGCTTACTCTACAAGAAAAAAAATCGGAGCTTTCGGGTATATTGTAACACCCTGACGAAGGGTGTTACAATATACCCGAAAGCTCCACTTTTAATATTTTTATCGTGGAGGAAGTCCTCTTTGTATTTAATCTTCATCTGGGATTTCTACATGCTTTTGGCCTTTCCGGTCTGACCAGGGACTCATCTGACCTTCCAAGAAGCCCCCTTTGTGAGTCAAGGGGCCCATTCGGCCTGTTCAGAGATCCTTCCGACCTGGCCAGGGGCTGCACTGGCTGCTTTATAGGCCTGCCGACATGCTCAGGGGCCCTCCGACTTGCCCAGGGGCCCCTCTGGTCTGGCTAGGAACTGATCCGGCATGTTCAGGGGCCCTTCCGACCAACCCAGGGACCTTTTCGGTCTAGACAGGGGCCCTCTGAGTTGCTAAGGAGCCCCTTCGATCTGCCCAGCGACTCTTCTGGTCGGACTGCGCTGGCTGCTTTGTCGCCCTGCTGACATGCTCAAGGGGCCCTCCGATCTGTCCTGGGGCCCCTCCGTGCTCCTCCGTGCTGGCTAGGGGCCAATTCGGCATGTTCAGGGGCCCTTCTTACCCACCCAGGGGTCATTTTGGTCTGGTCAGGAGCCCCTCCCATCTGCACAAGGGCCCTTTAAACTTTCCAGGAGCCCTCTGGTCTCTCCAGGGGTCCTCCAGCCTTCTAAGGGGCCCTTCCAACCTGGGAAAGGACTGTGCTGGCTGCTTTGTCGCCTTGCGACATGATCCGAGGGCCCTCCGTCCTGTCCTGGGGCCCCTCCGTGCTGACTAGGGGCCCATTCGGTACGTTCAGGGCCCTTCTGACCCACATAGGGCCCTTTCGGTCTGGTCAGGGGCCCCTCTGACCCGCACAGGGCCCTTTTAACTTTCCAGGGGCCCTCTGGTCTGTCCAGGGGCCCTCCAGCCTGCTCAGGGGCCCTTGTGGTCTGGCAAGGGACTGCAACTTAGTAAAGCAGAAACCTTGAAATCAAGAACGTTTGTCTTAAACTTGCTGCTAATGACAAATAACTTGATTGTTAAGAAATTTATTTAAGAAATATTAACATTGTGGCTAATTTTATATTCAAAATAAAATTACTTATAGGGATAATTATCTTTTAATTAACATTTCATCGGAATGCAAACTCTGATCGTAAAAATACTTCTTGGTAAGCAATTCGAGTAAACCGAATTTGGCCATTTACCGGGTGGCGGAGCATAACAAGAGAAAAACTCTAAAAAAGAAAGATTGTTGAATGTCTCAACCATTTTTTCACATAACCTAGCCCATTTCCTACGTTGTAAAGGGTGAAGGTTCACTGCACATTGCAATTCTATCGCCATGCGGTTTCTCCGCGCGGAGGCAAACTCTGATCGAGTATCATAGCTTAATCATCATAGCTTAATCGGTAAGGTGCACTGTGACTGGACTTCAAAGCTGGAGATCCCTGCTCGAATCTCTCGGATTTTTTTTTTTTGGCAGCTATACTTATGTATAACTAAACCATCACCCTAACAACCTCGGCAACGTAACAACCTCACCAAGAAAATAACCTGAAATGTCAAACAGCGTCAACTATCAATGCAGTTTCTGAAATTCAGAACCCCTGACCCACTGGAATTACAAGTTTGTAATTGCAAACATTTCCTCACTTCCGTTAACCTTTGAGAAATGGAACATGTGCAATTGCAAACATTTTTACAAACAATATCTTTGTAAACTAGTTTGTAAATAGTAAATTGAGATTTACTGTCCTGGGGTTTTGTGAAATCCAAACTACAAAAATGTGTACAAATAATTTCTAGTAAAAAAAAAAATTGTAGTTACAAACTTTTTTGCTTTGTGAAATTGGCCTCTAGAGGTGCCAACCGGCCTCTTTTAGGGACACTTTTACCATGTTTTCGTCAATATCATACATGTTGGCATGGATAATTTTTTACGTTTTTCGAAAATATCATTTTCGATTGCTCCGTATGCTGTTTGACAGCCGTAGTGATTTTCATAAAGTTATCATATACATTGAAACTGTTTCTCCGCATTTCCCGTATTGATTTTAAGGCACCCGCTCGCAGCGCCATCTATTGAGCGGAATTGCAGCATATGTACTAGGTGCAGTTTTGCGGCTGCGGAGGCCTGCAGAGGGGCTCCACACCAGTATTCGTCACGGGCCCACCAAACCCCAGCCCGGCCCGGCCTAGGCCCATGAACACCAAGCCCAGGCCCGGACCAGGCCCGGTCAAATTCATAATATTGAGGCCCAGGCCCGGTCCGGTCCGTTCAGATTAAGCATATAATTATTTTCACAAAATTTTCAATAATTATCCTAGCATATTTACTTATATACTATAAATGGGAAACAATGAACCAACTATGCTAACCAAAAAACAAAAAGCCACAGCCACAGCAACAGTGTGTTGCTGTGTAAGTGAACTGCTGGTTAAAATATGTTTGAGCTCTGACCTGAGCTTGTGTGACGTGCACATTACTTCAAAATTGTCAGGCCCAGGGCCATCCAGAGCCCAGTAATTTCCTTAAAGTTAAGGCCCGGCCCAGGCCCAGCCCAGGCCCAGCCCAGGCCCAGTCCATGGCCCATAGGGCCAGCCCAGCCCATGGCGAACTCTGCTCCACACGCGATGAAATGGAATACCAACAGGTTAACTCAGTGGGAACTGGATCTGGAGACAGAACAGGTACCGGGCCTGACGTCTGGAGATAGGACAGGTACCGAACCTCACGTCTGGAGATAGGACAGGTACCGGGCCTCACGTCTGGAGACATGCCAGGCACCGGGCCTGACGTCTGGAGACAGGACAGGTACCGGTACTCACGTCTGGAGACATGCCAGGCACCGAGCCTGGAGACAGGACAGGTACCGGGCCTCACATCTGGAGACAGGACAGTTACTGGGCCTGACGTCTGGAGACAGGACAGGTACCGGGCCTCACGTCTGGAGACAGGACAGGTACCGGGCCTCACGTCTGGAGACAGGACAGTTACTGGGCCTGACGTCTGGAGACAGGACAGGTACCGGGCCTCACGTCTGGAGACAGGGCAGGTATCTGACCTCACATCTGGAGGCAGGGCAGATGCCGGGCCTCACGTCTGGAGACGGGACAGGCACCGACCTCACGTCTGGAGACAGAACAGGTACCGGGTCTCACATCTGGAGACAAGACAGGTACCATGTCTCATGTCTGGAGACAGGACGGGCACCGGGCCTCACGTCTAGAGACAGGGCAGGTACCGGATCTCACGTCTGGAGACAGGACAGGTAGCGGACCTCACATAAATCGTCATAAAGTATATAGCCCGTGCAGTGTTCTATCAATTGCACACTTAGCGATGCTTCACAGACCTGTGGTTTTCTTAAAACTGGTCATCACAGACGTCGTCGCTAACTTGACATTCTATAGGTCTGCGTATATTTCCAACCACGGTCCGCCACACAGCCTCGACGCACATGCGCATAATTATTGCCCGATCGGCCTGTGGGTCGGACCAGGACGGATCGGTGCAGATTCCGCCAAGTATCGGCCGGCACCGGGCGAGCTGTCAAACCGGTCCGGCCCGCCTCGGTGCTGGATTCAGCCAGCCATCATGTTGCCTACTGTGGGAGACCCAGAGCTAGGGAAGATCATTAGTAGACCGACTGTACAGGTAGTTGCATCTGCTTTGTTGAGCACTAAGGGTAGTAGAGCTACCCTACCAATCTACATAACGACTATGCAGGAACAATAACTTCCAAACAGCCTCCCAACTCAATTTAGCGAAAAGTTTTAGAGGTGGGTTGATAGCGCTCTACGATTCTGTAAGTTTTTATGGAAACTAATAAACTGAGGCGACATAGCCGGTCAATCAGTTGTTACATTGCCTGAGGGGGGGGGGGAGGGACTTAAAATAAGTCATACTGCCACCACCTAAGACTGCTCACGAGGGCAATAAGCTATGCGAGATGCATACACATTTCCAGTAAGGACATTCGCAAAAATACACACGAAAAAATGTTGCAAACAGACACTGTCGCCAAACTAAGCTTCCTTGCCAGATTTTCTTCTGCATCAGCACATGACAATGCGTTAAATTGGAACATGTGTAGATCATGATTACTTGCACATACCTATTCAGTTTCACCGATTATATAACAAGTGTATGCACGTCAGATCCGCGTCAGATCCGCACGCGTGAGGATGCGTGTGCGTGTGTATGTGCGTGGGTGCATGTGTGTGTGTGCGCGCGCGTTACGGTGGGAGAGCTGACAATTATTGTGCTAGAAAATTTCGCTCGACAGTAGCACATGTCGCAGACAGCATCACTCACACAGCCCAGCACAGCAGCCCAGCACAGCAGCACACCCACAGCCCAGCACAGCAGCACACGCACAGCCCAGCACAGCAGCACACGCACAGCCCAGCACAGCCCAGCACAGCCCAGCACAGCCCAGCACAGCCCAGCACAGCCCAGCACAGCCCAGCACAGCCCAGCACAGCAGCCCAGCCACTTCCTCGGAACGCCGAGATGATTATGCTAAATGGACTGTCGCTAAGACGCTAGCGCAGCGTAAAAACAGCCGCTCTCCGCAGAACTTTCAGCATTCAGGGATGCGCTCGGCACGACCGCGCTGGGCAGGGCCCCATGCAGCCCCATGCAGGTCCCGCCAGTGGAGACAGGCCCATCATATCGAGCGTAAATGATTGAACTGGCTCTGACGGGGCGGCCATTTCCTTGTGTCAGATTTCCGCCGCCGTGTGGCGCTCGGCACTCTGAACGGCAGATCAGAGCCGTCGCCGCCGCCGTGACGCCACAAACTCACAACTCGCCAGCTGCCAGTGCAACCGGTGCGCAAACAGTCCGCTACAACACACTGCTCTAACGCAACGACCCAACGCAACGACCCAACAAAACTCTCACAACTCTCAAACACGACACAACACAACACTGCAACACAACGACCCAACACACACTGGTCGTCCGTTCGTGCGTCGGTTTAATTATTTCCACCGAGCCCGGCCCGCCCAGTCACCAACCTCCTTCTGGTAAGGAATTGGAACAGAAATAATCTATGACAATAGAAATGCCAGCTACGTTTTATTTCTATTATTTGGCGAAGCCTATAACTAAGGGAAAATCTGCAAACTTGCGTGCAGTGGATATTTTAGAGGAGCAGTGTCGGTCTCTGGCGTCGCGCTTTGCTCGGGACAGCTGTGCGTGTCGACAGCGTTCACCTTTACTGGACGACAGCCCCGCGTCGCACTAAAGTGACCCGGGCGATGTATCAAACAGGACATCGTAAAGGCGCAAGGAAGATGGAATCGATCAGGCGTGAAATCATATCCGTAACGGGTCGGATTCAAGCGGTCCAGTTTCTGGAAAAAACAATCAATGGCGCCATATTGGATGGCATTTTTGACTGTCCCTTAGGCTCAGCGGCAAATGATGTAAGACGATAGTGAGGTGCGATCCAAATGGGGAAAATTGCTCCGGCGATCCTTCAAATGGGTGATTAATCAGAGTACAGGGGCGGATCTAGGAATTTTTCGATGTGGGGGGGGGGGGGCGGCCGACCCAGGGGGGCAGCATTTTCGCCGTGAAGGGGGGGGGCGCCATGGGTCTACAGGGGCGCCAAAGGTTATACAATACAACATCCTGCAAAAATGGCAAATTCTCTTACGCTTACTCATTTGCAGTTTGTCTTTTCGAAGAAAACAAAATTTAATACAAAAATGATAATGGATATATTTGTAAAGCACTCTAACATGTAGGTATGCCGTCCGTCAGTAGCACTCATTTTCGTTAGTTGCACGTATATTCGAGTGCCATCATGGATGTGCCTAGGTCTGTCACGGATAGGTCACTCACCTCTCTCTCTCTCTCTCTGGTCTGCCGAAATATAACCTTCTCTTTAGTCTGACGAATCCCCCCCCCCTCTCTCTGTCCTCTCTGACCTGCCGAAATATACCCAACTCTCTAGTATGGGTTTATTTAACGACGCATTTACCGGGAACTCCGTTCTGCTGAAACTCACCCACCCCTCTCTCCGGCCAGCGAAATCCTCTCATCCCTCTCCTTAGTTTACCTAAATGCACCCTGCCTGCCCCTTTTCAGCCTACCGAAATCCACCCGACCCTCTCCCCAGTCTGCCGAAATGCACGCTATCTCTGGACGACAAAAATATACTGACTCCTCTCTCCGATCTGTTTCTCCACTTCATTAGCACGATCGACGTAAGAGGCTTCTTGGCTCAGAAGTCAGAGGTGCCTCAGTTTTAAAGACACCATGATCGCAAGGCCTTCTTCCGGCTTTCGAGGCAGCTCCGCTTCAATAGTTCGGACCTTTATACCCAAGTACTTTTAACCTGGGGCGTCGCCAACAGGGGGCCTGGAAGCCGGCCCCCGCCAGGATTGTTCCGGCCGGAGTTCGCCCCCCCCCTCCCTCCCCCAGTTCGCAGGATTTTATCTTTAGCCCTATGGAGCTAGCCCACCAAACCTGTGGCTGCCCCACTCAAAATGTTGTGGCGACGCCACTGCTGGATTGACAGCAGTGGCCCCTCCGGCTAATGACGGCGCCCTCTGGCCAGTGACAGCGCCACTTCGGCTAGTGACGGCGCCCATATGGCCAGTGATGGCACTCCTCCAGGGCGTATTTTAACATAGTAACTGGCAGGCGCGTAACCACCACTGGGGTCACTGGGGATCAGTGGGGAGCTCTCGCTCTCGCGCTCTCTGGCTCTGGCTCTGGCTCTGGCTCTGGCTCTGGCTCTGGCTCTGGCTCTGGCTCTGGCTCTGGCTCTGGCTCTGGCTCTGGCTGGGCAAAAATGGGCAATTGCCCCCCCCCCCAAACCGCCTGAAATCGGCGCAAGATTGACACATGTCCTGATATAGAATACAATCTCAGCAACTTTTACTAAGGAAAGTTAGCTTAAACACGCGCCCTGGACGGGGAGGGAGGGGGGGGGGCGAAATCCACCCACCCATCCGGTTTTTCGCAGATAGCGCAAAAATGGCGGCGCTGCACGCCGCCGTTTTTTGCATACCTGTTCGGAAATGAACTACCCGCATTATGACAAATTCTTGATCTCGGATCATCTCAGGTCAGGTCACCAGACCAGGTCAGGTGATGACCCCACCTCCAAAACGTTTGCGGTAGTACCGCAGCCACAGTTTTAGGCCGATCTGTTTCAATCTTGCAGGATTTGATAAGATGATAGATACCTACAATTTGTTTATCTCGGATTTTTTTTTATATCGGTGACCTAAGGTCAGGTCAATTTCGTGACCGCCAACACTGTTTTGTCAATAACTATCGACATAATGACGATAGAGAAATGAAAACGGTACCAATGTGTTTGTCTCGTCGAGACACGTCCCCCAATATGCAACATGATCTAATTGGGTCACCACTCACCACTTGACCTTGACCTGTGATCAAATTTCTCAGTTGACCTAACCTAGTCAACATTAACATGATTCAAAGCGCCTTGACGAGACTAACATGATGGCGTCAAACGTAATGCTTTATCTTTATTAGGTAAAAAGTTATTTGTGAAAAAACAGTTTTGCCAAAAAAATAACATTTTTGACATTTGATGACCTCGGGAGCCTAAACTATTGACCTGAGCTAAAATCTGAGGACATCCTGTCCATTGAATTTTTGCAAGAGCTTTCCATTACTTTTCCGTTTGTTCCTAGCTATCATAGTTCATGTGGTATCTGGGGATTTCTGGAGCGAAGTCCTAAAACTGTAAAATCTGACCTTTGATCACCTCTGGTGACCTCAATATTGACCTGACCTAAAAAGTACCGATATACTTTCCATAGAGCTTGTCTCGACCTATCTAACACCGTTTTTTGCTTGTTACTTTGCGTGGTTTTCGAGATCATAGGGGGGGGCGTTTCGACGCCCCCCCCCCCCCTCCTCGAACTCGGCTCCTATGGGACGTACATCAAGCCCGAAAAATCGTTCGAAAGCTTGTCCAAAACATTTTGAAGCTATTTCGGCATTTTCTTAACAGGTCAATATTGAGGTCACCATAGGTCATCAAAGTTCAAATTTTCCATTTTTAGGACTTCACTCCAGAAACCTCCAGATATCACAGGAACTATGCTAGCTAGGAAAAACGAAAAAAACAAAACAATGGAAAGCTCTTTGAAATTAAATCGACACGGATCGCCACGTGTCCTCAGATTTCAGCTCAGATCCTTAGGCTCCAGAGCTCATCAAATGTAAAAAACTATTTTTTAGCAAAAGAGTTCTCACAAATTACTTTTTACCTGAATATGATAAGGAAATAATTTTGACGTCATCGTGTTTGTCTCGTCAAGGCACTTCGAATAATATTCATGGTGACCAGGTTAGGTCAACTTAGATATTTGACCTCAGGTCAAGGTCAAGTGGTGACCCAATTAGGTCATGTTGGACATTGGGAGACGTGCCTCGACGAGACAAACACATTGGTGGCAGTTTCACTTATCTATCTTTGTTTTGTCGAGAGCTATTGACACAGAAGTGTTGGTGACCTTGGATGACCTCGGCTGACCCTGTAGGGGTCACTGAACGAAAATTGCACCTGAGTCTTCAAGAATGTCCTATGATAACATGATCTAGAAGGAATTGGGCTGATATCGTGCGTATCCTCAGAATAGGAAGCATTTGAATATTTCCCCATTGACTTATAATGGGTAGGTCACGAAATTGACCCGACCTTAGGTCACTGATATCAAACATCCGAGATATAAGAATTGTAGGTACCTAGGACTTTATAAAATCCTGTAAGTACGATGTCTATCGGCCAAAAACTGTGGCTATGGTGTGACCACAAGCTTTTTTGGAGCTGGGGTCACGTGACTTGGTCTGGTGACCTGACCTGAGATGAACCGAGGTATTTTTTAACATAATGTGGACAATTGATGTTTGAACAGCTATGCTAAAAACGGTGGCGCTGCGCGCCGCCGTTTTTCCGCTATCCTTGAAAAACCTGTGGGGGGGCGTCTAAACGCCCCCCCCCCCCCCCGGCACGGCGCGGGTTAAATCAGCTATCAATGCATAAGCAAGCCAAATCCGATGCGTTTTCATAATTGTGTGACACTTTTTGGAATTCCCCCCCCCAACCACCCGTTCTGGATCCGCCAAATCCATGTGGTATTTGTATCCTGTGACCTCCACGATGTAAAATATATTCACCCTGAGGTCATTCGTCATTTTTCTTCCATAACTGTTTTTACCGAACCAGTAAGGCGCCGTAGTTGGCGATGAACGAGCGAACGCAAAGGAAATGTATGGTGAATTTCAACTCGATCAGGGAAGTAGTTTCTGAGATACAAATACGTGGTGCACACGTGCGCACGTGCAGAAGCACCCCACCCCTGACTTGTGAGAATGTGGCGGCTGAGAGATCCCTAACCACACTCCAAATTTGAACACAATCGGCTCAGCAGTTGCCCCCACCCACTCCAAATTGTGTGGCGACGTTCCTGATCCAACAACACCCCCTCTCCCCCACTCTGCCGCCAATGGGTGGGTGATGTTCAAAGGATATTGAAATTCAAGATATTCCGGAAATAATGTAAAGATACTTATTTTGGCTGGGAAATACTACAACTTAGGAATATCATGACATTTTCATTGGATTTGTATACATTTATCACCAGGTAAACATATTTGATTTTAATTGAATACCTATCAAGCGAAAAATGGCATGGAAATACTGAAATCAGGGTGGGCAACATTTCTTGACTGGGGGGGGGGCAAAACGGCTCACTGGGGGGCATTTGCCCCCCCCAGTTAACATGTTAAAATAGGCCCTGATTATTTACATTATATTATGTATTTTTTACTATATTTACATGCATTGATTGAATTTGGAGCAAATTTTCTGGATATAATGTGTGAAAGTGTGAAGAAAACAAATATTTGTTTAAGATTGGGCTGACCGAAAAGTGTCCAAAAAATTATAAACCTGACCGACCGATTACCAAATGGGTCACAACATTTTTCCGGTTACCAAAATTTCGGAACCGATTGACACTTAGCACTAGTAAGAAGTGTATACCAGTGTCCGACTCATCCCTGAGGGAAGTCGGACACTGAGTAGCCCAGTTTCCCAGTGTCCGACTCACCCTTGTGGGAAGTGTAGCCCAGTTTCCCAGTGTCCGACTCACCCTTGTGGGAAGTGTAGCCCAGTTTCCCAGTGTCCGACTCACCCTTGTGGGAAGTGTAGCCCAGTTTCCGACTCACCCCTGTGTGAAGTGTAGCCCATTGTCTCAGTATCTGACTCACCTCTGAAGCGCGGGTCCTGCGCACGCAGTCGGGCGTACTGTTCAGCCGTCATGCAGGTACACTGCGGCTCCCGGCCGCCGGACGGCGACGAAGGCGTCGACAGCGGCTTGCGTTTGTTGCCCTTCTGCTTCTTCCCATCCAATTTCAGCGAGTAGGACGAGGACGCCTTGCGAGAGAACTTGAATGATGGACTCTGCAACAGTCAGACAGGAAAACGTCAACTTTGCGAATTGTCAATATCCTTATTCCTTACATTTTTCGAGTAAAATAGCTGCTGTTACCGTTGACTGGGACTTGTACTCACATTTGCCAAAAAAGACGAATTATTACCATTTTCATCATTCTGTCCAATAGTAAGAAGGACTTCCTTGCCTTTCTTTCCGTACACATATGAACAAACCACATGCCAAAGATTTGTAAAATATTTGTGTGCAATGACTTAAGGTGTCCTTAACTTAACCCGCGAGTTACTGGGGTATATTTCATAACGCGACTTACTGGGGGGGGGGGGCTATTTTGCCCCCCCCCCCCTCCTCGGATCTCCGCAACTACTGGACCGAATGTAAAAATTCAAACGGAATTCGATAGCCCTGGAAAATGTATCGAGGGAAACATAATATTGTTGACTTCGGGGTTACCGATGACGTCACAGGTCAGGTCAAGTACAAAATGTTTGACCGTGTCAAAAGGTCTCGATGGATGGAATTGTCGCGCAAAATTGCGATATTAAACGCATAAGCTGTCAATAAATCGGTATGATTCGTGTGTCTGACACTTCTAAGTACCTTTCTAAGCTGTTTATGACCTTGGGTCAGGTCAAGGTCATCCGAGGTCACGAGGTCAAACTGCAGATTACGGTCATTAGGCGTTGTAACACCTGTTTGTTTATGGGTTTGTTTTTCGTCTAGAACGCGTAAAATGACCTTAGAACATTGTTTGTTCCATATAAATAGAAGTAAAAAGCAAAAATGGAAATGCGTTTTTATGCATAGTAATGTTGTGAGAGGTGGTCGATTTTTGTCATTTAAAGGTCATAACTCAGTCATTTTTGAAGATACCGGCTTCAAATTTGGGACACATATTAACCGCACACGTCTTAACCACATATATTCTGGTTTTTGGATAATTCTTATTTTTTTTCTTGAAAATTTTGTTTAAAAAAAAAATGGATTTCTCAAAATTTTGAATTTTCAAAAACTCAAAAAATCCGAGATAGCAGTTTGATATCCCGGTCTATTGTAAGTAATTTGATTTAAGACAATTGAGTTTATCTGAAACATTGTACCTTTCACAGCGTTTTCCGCAAACCATTATTTTGCAACAAAAATCGAAGAACATGACGTCACTCTGACGTCATTCCCGGTCGACCTATCATAACCTCATATTTTTCCTTTTGCCAACATGTATAGAATTAATGTGAAAGAGGGTACTGCAAGTTTGGTAACGATACCGCTGTTTCTTTAGGAGTTATTGCAAAATAACGGGAGGGGGGGTAAAAAGATAGCCCCCCCCCCCCCCCGTAACTCGCGGGTTAAGCCACTCCTTGGTATTCGTTTTATAAGGAGAGGATCTGTCCGCCACTAATGAGTGCAAAACACTTCTGAGATTCCGGCGGGCAGATGGAAGAGCTTCAGGGCCTCGACTAACATGTTAACTGGGGGGGGGGGGGGGCAAATGCCCCCGCAGTGACCGCTGGCTGCCTCCCAGTGACCAAATTTTGACCAACCAGTGGGATAAAAATTCGTCTTCATGAAAACAATTCGCACGGTCTGTAAAATAGATATTCGCGTCACTGAAGCATGCTTTCAAATTAAAACCGGTAAAACACCGTTTGCAGCTACCTAGCGTAGCTTTGGAGATCTTGAGGACCGGTAGCCGTTCCTCGTCCCGTCGGTTCGAAATTGGAGTGGACCATAGGTGCCAATTTATACACTTTTGGGGTGGCCCTCTGCACCCCTTGAGTTCGCCCCTCCCCCACCAACGGTTCTCTCCGCCCCTCAATGTTTTCTGGCCACTGGCGGATCTAAGAGGTGGGACAAAAGGCCCAAGCCCCAAAACCGCCTGAAATCAGAAAAAAAGAAGTATTTTCTAATTTAAAAGAACATCTAAGAAACCTTTACGAATACACGTTTTATTAAATCACCTATTCATCCATAAATAAGCAACATCCGATGAGTGTTTTATCTGTTTGCGACCTTTTAGATTTCGCCCTCAAACCAACTGTTTTGTCGTTCTGGATCCTCTCTTGCTTCTGACCTCACATCAGGCACCTGCCACATATGTACAGGTTTCATCCAAGGTGATCCGTGGAAAACCAAGCTTCTGATAAATTCCTTGGTTCTAGAAACATAGACTAACCAATACCAATACGCTTGGAAATGTATTCAAGCTAGGAAAGTGTTCGAGCTAGTTTGTGTTGAGCAGTTGAGTAGAGTCACGATCGTATACCATAGTCGTCTGGATGTTGTCAACAGTCATGCGATTCTAATCCAGTAAAACATCTGGTATTAAAACTTTCAGTTTCAGTACGCGTTTTGTCTTTAAAAGTTCTATTGAAACAGCCTGTGCTCATGATAAGTCAGAAAAGATCGAAAATCAGAAATAAAGGACAAAAGAACTTATATTGCGCCTTGCGGCTTCGTCAGTGTTCACAATATTACATCAAACTTTTTGCAAGCTAAAGAAACAACACGTGCCGCTTGGCTATGCGAAAGCCACTGACGAAAATTATCCACAGATGAATACATCCACACGTATTACATCCACACGTATTACATCCACACGTACAGCCACTATTATGTACAGTCGGTCATAATGATCTTCTCTTATCATGTTTCTAAAACTCATCTAATTTCACTTCTGTGTACATGAAGGACTGATTTAAGGGAACATGTGGTACCTACCTAGGTAGGTACCACATGTTCCCTTAAATCAGGCCTTCATATACACAGAAATAAAATTAGACGAGTTTTAGAAACACGGTAAGGGAAGATCATTGAGACCGACTGTACACCGACACATCTGAAGTCTAAATCACATACGTATGTACAACTGATACACTACCAACAACTAATATAGCCATTGTTGCCTACTACACACCCAGCAAGAGTAAGGTTATTAAATAGAGACCAAACGGTGCAGACGGCAAAAGGAAGATTTACCACAACAATGTATTGTGTCAGTGGCCAGGTGTCAATTTGGCTGTTCAATTTTGGCTGTCAGTCCCGAATGGCCAGTGCCTCGGCTATCGTTCGGTCTGCTGCGTCTTTGCATCGACGGAGTATTGCGATAGATAGTCGCGGCTCTGACTCATTCGGATGACATTTAATCATATGATCAACGAACGGAGTCTGCTGAGTGCGATTTGCACCGTCTCTAAAATGCTCATCAAACCTGTACCTGATGCACCGTTCGGTCTCACCTATGTAGGTCTGAGGTGGTCCGTCAGAGGCAGCGCAAATCCTACAGGTGATCTGATAGACTACATTTGTTGTGGTACACCGGCCATGCAGTCCACTGTCGCGCATGCGGCAGGATCTTCTTCCGGCGCGACATGGTGGGGGCTCCAAAGCCGAGTGAACCAGTCGTTTGGTTATCTGGTTTTCATTTTTCCACGACGCTGTCAGGTTTGGATTCACAGATTTCAGGGCGGCATCCACTTTCCTGGTCAGGTTATCGTCAATGAATGGGAGGGTCACGTAAATCCTATCTTTACGTGATTGTTTCTCCCCTGTTGTGTTGGCGGTTTTGTCAGTCACTGTTTTGTTGGCGTTTTTGTTGCAGTGTTGTTTCATAGCCTGGCTTAGCCTTTCATAGCCCCATTAAGCCAACGGGAAGGGTAGCCGTTTGCCCGGAACAAAGCATGGATCATATCAGTGCTGCGTTTTTCACTACCAGGGTCGGAGGAAACCTTGAGGTTCACGATTGGTTCACTCGAAACGACTGGTTCACTCGGCTTTGGAGCCCCCCCCCCCCCCATGTCGCGCCGGAAGAAGATCCTGCCGCACGTGCGACAGTGGACTTCGCATGGCCGCATGCGATGTACCACTTCGCATGGCCGGTGTACCACAACAAAATGTCTGTCAGATCACCTGTAGGATTTGCGCTGCCTCTGACGGACCACCTCAGACCTACATAGGTGAGACCAAACGGTGCATCAGGTACAGGTTTGATGATAATTTTAGAGACGGTGCAAATCGCACTGAGCAGACTCCGTTCGGTGATCATATGATTAAATGTCATCCGAATGAGTCAGAACCTCGACTATCTATCGCTATACTCCGTCGATGCAAAGACGCAGCAGACCGAACGATAGCCGAGGCTCTGGCCATTCAAGACAGACAGCCAAAATTGAACAGCCAAATTGACACCTGGCCACTGATACAATACATTGTTGTGGTAAATCTTCCTTTTGCCGTCTGCACCGTTTGGTCTCTATTTAATAACCTTACTCTTGTTGGGTGTGTAGTAGGCAACAATAGCTATACTAGTTGTTGGTAGTGTTTCAGTTGTACAGTCGGTCTCATAATTTTAAGGTTTGGTTAGGATAAGGCCGCTTCGGTCTACTTGGACCATTGCGCAGCCATGGGATGAAGGAGAAGGGGTAAAGTGGGTCAAAATGGACGCCGACCGGGCAACCGCCCATGGACAGGCCCTTCCCCGCAGCGCGAAGCTGCGAGGAGAGCCCACGCCATGCAGACGGCCACCACTCCCGGGGGGCAGCTCGAGGCCACCACATGCCCGGTGGCCAGCGACCACCAGACCCGGGGTAACGTGGGCCTGACAAAGGATGGAGGACCGGCAGTCGGGAGGATGAAAAGGGATCTGGGTCTCATAATAATCTTCCCTAGCTCTGGTTCTCCCACGGTAGGCAAAACGATAGCTGGCTGAATCCCGCACCGAGGCGGGGCCGGACCGGTTTGACAGCTCGCCCGGTGCCGGCCGATACTTGGCGGAATCTGCACCGCTCCGTCCTGGTCTGACCCACACAGGCCGATCGGGGAATAACAATGTGCATGTGTGGCGGACCGTGGTTGGAAATATCCGCAGACCTAGAAAGTCAAGTTAGCGACGATGTCTGTGATGACCAGTTTTAAGAAGAACAAAAAAACAGGTCTGTGAAGCATCGCTAAGTGTGCAATTGATAGAACACTGCATGGGCTATACTTTAAGACAAATATTTATGCGAAAATATCAGTGCGAGGCCCACTGCATTTGTCTGCTTTTTCGTGTAGAATCATCAGGTTCATCAATAATCATCAGGTTTGCATTCGTAATTTCGGGGTTCTGCATTGCACGTGACACGTGGGATGATTAAGAAAGCAATACACGTAAAAGCGCCTGGTGCCAGCGCGGTTCGAACCCACGACCAATCTACGAATACGCTAGGAGTAGACAGCTCTACCGACTAAGCCATTTGGGCGCTAACGTGATGAACACTGTTATTCAGTCTCCAATATTGGATCTCTGCCAGCTCAGGACAGGCGACCTCTTGACCCTCGAGTCAGACGGCCCTGGCCACCACCCGGGTCGCGGCGCATTCCATTACGACAACGCCCTCACTCCCTCCCTCCCTTCCCCTCCCCAGGTCACGCACCTGTCAGACAGCCACAATGGGTGCCAACCTACGGAGGGGAAACCACCTTGTGTGTGCCTATCGCGACCATAGCGTCACGTGGTGGCAAGGGACGATCATTATGGGACCGACTGTACATACGTTGTGAGGAGGACGCAATTAATCGATTGGGTATGGGTGTCTCAGTTTTGATATGATTCTTGCGATACATACAAAAATATTTGCATTTCCGTGAGAACGTTGTCAACACAAGCTGTTGCTTAGGATCTAGGACGTTTATCGATTTTTTCTTCGCGATTTAGAGCGAAAGGATTCACTACATAGATAAAACGGAGAGTTTGGGTGACGCATCTGGACGTTTTACGCATGATTCTGACCAAAATCACCGCGACGATAAAGGAAAAAGGAAATCCCGGGATCCCGGGATATCCCGGGATTGACATTCACAAAATCCCGAAATCCCGGGATCGCTAAACAGTCCCGGGATTGAAATCCCTAGTTTCACCCTATATTGCCTATCTAGTTGTTTTTTAACCCTCGCCCTACGGGGGGGGGCCTGACAGGCCCCCCTGAGGTTTATCTTGAATAACTTTTGAAACATAGAGTGCATCTTGCTGACATTTTTGGTAGCTGAATTTACAACAATTATACTTAGGCTGTAAAAAATTGAATTGCAATTGGTCAAGAAGTTTGGGAGATAATAATGTTTTGATGACGTCATGTTGGTACAAAATGAGAAATATTGGACAAATCGTAAAAAACAGAGTTTTAAAGCAAATTGCAAACGCAATTTACCAAAGATTCAAAATGACTTTCTCTTTAAAATGGCAATCTTTGATTTTCAAAATTTTGGGTTTTTGACCCCTAAAATAAATAAAAAAAATGTGGAAAAATCCCCACAAAATCAAAATGTTCGAAGATATTAACAAAATGGAATAAATGTGAGAGAACTAAGTATGGGCAATATCCACACCACATTTCAAAGCAATATCTTCATTTTTGACGGAGTGATGGCTTCCTAAGTGTAAGAAACTGATGACGTATTTTTTTAATAACTTTTTTTGACATTTTTTGACAAGATACGAACAAATAATTACCTTTTTGTATTTATGAGCCAAAATTGGTCCAAGAACATGTCTTTTTATTTACATTTATCAATTTTTAATTTGAGGTTTTCTGAAGAGCAAAATCGCTGTTCTGGACGTGGTAAATCCGAGGTCATTCACTTGACCTGGAAGGTCATCCGTTGACCTGAAACCTAAATATCGCATACTGTTAGATTCATCTCATGACAGGCAACATGCTGGTTCTTACCGCATTGCTCTAAGTTGCTTGGTTGGGAAGTTAACAGGGGGTCTGTCAGGCCCCCCCCGTAGGGCGAAGGTGAAAAAAGCTCCCGTAGGGCGAGGGTTAAACATGTTCTTTATATATGCAAGCTCATGTTTTAAGGTATCCTGAAACTGTGCAACCGCTGGAAATTTGTGCCGGTCTACGGAAATTTTGACATCGTGAAATGTATTCACTTCATACATGCATCAATTAATTGCTCCAGAAAAGTATGATGTGTAATACAAGTTGAAAAGTAAATACTGCATGTCATTAGAAGATTGTTCGGAGATTCCGAAACAATTCAGATATATCCCAATATCTTTAAATTTGTTTGAGATATAATGGCCGCTAAACTTAAGCGTTTTCCGTTCGCCCAGATACCCAAAAAATGCCGCAACCACAACGTCATATTTTTGGCCCACACCAGGAGTTTTTGCACCGCTCAAAACCAGCAGCATACATAACTTTGTATGCTTCGAAGCATTCTTAATCAAAATGTGTTGGTTTCAAGAGAATGCTTGACAACTCACAATTTGCCATTTTGGCCACATCTGGGACGGAGTTATGCCATGGTGCGATGACGCGCATTTTGCCAAACCTCTGAGTGCGTCACTGGCGAAATACTGCTGCAGCACGGCGCGCCTCGTCTGTCAGCCTGGTTTGACAGATGGCGACCCACACATATTATCTTAATGAATGCTGACGCTCACGATGACCTCAGCCGGGCGCTAGTCCGCACAATTATACCACTGCAGCACATGGTCGCTCTGGTCGTCAAGTTACCGACGCCGCCCGTCGTCTTACGTCGCCCTACAGCTTCCTGGGGCGGTGGCTTCTCACCCATGACACGTGGGCAGCTAGGAGAGCAGTTTATTATATATGCTAATTCGGTCACTTCAGACCAATTTTTCAGGCATCACATTTTATCGTAGAGCTTTGTAGGCTTCATATTTTGAAAGCTTACTTTGTATTTAAAAAGTGCGCCTGCCACGTGATCTGGGCGGGGACGGTCCAGCCTCAGTCCAGGACAGAGCAAGTCGGAGAAGTAGAGCACGCCGTCATTGTCTGGCTTCTAAATCACCGTCTCCAGACACGCCAACTCTTTTTATCGTGGCCTATTGCACATTTCGTATAATGTCTTCATGAGTAAAGCGGAGAGTGTTGCTTGATATTCTAGTTGAACATTGTATGAGGAAAGGTCAGCACGCTTGTCAAGCCGCGTTTCTCTCCGCCCATCAACATCCACTCTATCAACGTCGAGCCGCACCCAGCAGCATTTCAAGAGCCGCCGCGAGGCACAGAGCCTGTGTCATCGATCACTGAGCCCGTGCAATCGATCATCGAGCCCGTGCGATCGATCACTGAGCCGCGAGGAGGCACAGGGCCCGTGCCATCGATCACAGAGCCGCGAGGCACAGAGCCCGTGCCATCGATCACTGAGCACGTGCGATCGATCACTGAGCCCGTGCCATCGATCACTGAGCCCGTGCGATCGATCACTGAGCCCGTGCGATCGATCACTGAGCCCGTGCGATCGATCACCGAGCCCGTGCGATCGATCACCGAGCCCGTGCGATCGATCATCGAGCCCGTGCGATCGATCACCGAGCCCGTGCCATCGATCACTGAGCCCGTGCGATCGATCATCGAGCCCGTGCGATCGATCACAGAGCCCGTGCGATCGATCATTGAGCCGCGAGGTACAGAGCCCGTGCGATCGATCACTGAGCCGCGAGGAGGCACAGAGCCCGTGCCATCGATCACAGAGCCGCGAGGCATAGAGCCCGTGCCATCGATCACTGAGCCCGTGCGATCGATCACCGAGCCCGTGCCATCGATCACTGAGCCCGTGCGATCGATCACTGAGCCCGTGCCATCGATCACTGAGCCCGTGCGATCGATCACCGAGCCCGTGCGATCGATCACTGAGCCCGTGCGATCGATCACTGAGCCCGTGCGATCGATCACCGAGCCCGTGCGATCGATCACTGAGCCCGTGCGATCAATCACCGAGCCCGTGCGATCGATCACTGAGCCCGTGCGATCGATCACCGAGCCCGTGCGATCGATCACTGAGCCCGTGCGATCGATCACCGAGCCCGTGCGATCGATCACTGAGCCCGTGCGATCGATCACCGAGCCCGTGCGATCGATCACTGAGCCCGTGCGATCGATCACCGAGCCCGTGCGATCGATCACTGAGCCCGTGCGATCGATCACCGAGCCCGTGCGATCGATCACTGAGCCAGTGCGATCGATCACTGAGCCCGTGCGATCGATCACTGAGCCCGTGTGATCGATCACTGAGCCCGTGCGATCGATCATCGAGCCCGTGCGATCGATCACTGAGCCCGTGCGATCGATCACCGAGCCCGTGCGATCGATCACTGAGCCCGTGCGATCGATCACCGAGCCCGTGCGATCGACCACTGAGCCCGTGCGATCGATCACCGAGCCCGTGCGATCGATCACCGAGCCCGTGCGATCGATCACAGAGCCCGTGCGATCGATCACTGAGCCCGTGCGATCGATCACCGAGCCCGTGCGATCGATCACTGAGCCCGTGCGATCGATCACCGAGCCCGTGCGATCGATCACTGAGCCAGTGCGATCGATCACTGAGCCCGTGCGATCGATCACTGAGCCCGTGTGATCGATCACTGAGCCCGTGCGATCGATCATCGAGCCCGTGCGATCGATCACTGAGCCCGTGCGATCGATCACCGAGCCCGTGCGATCGATCACTGAGCCCGTGCGATCGATCACCGAGCCCGTGCGATCGACCACTGAGCCCGTGCGATCGATCACCGAGCCCGTGCGATCGATCACCGAGCCCGTGCGATCGATCACAGAGCCCGTGCGATCGATCACTGAGCTGCAATGCATCGCCCCTCAGCTACCTACCATCACCACCGAATTCACCGAATTCACCGAATTCACCGAATGTTTTTGCGTAGCTGATACCTATAGGCGCAGATACAGACTTAACTGCTGACAATTGTTCATGCCTTGAAAACACGTTGTGTTACCTGCATAGTATGACACTGACCATTGGCCATTTGGCATTATTCCATTGGCAGTTTATCAAATGGTTTAAAACGGATAGCTAAAAAACGGATTAGTTGGTTTCCGGCCATGTAAGTGGACATATCTCGCAGCCTGCCAAGATTGTACGCCTCCTCACGTACTCGATGATTGCTGACGAGATATGCCCACTTACAAGGCCGGAAACCAACTGATCCGTTTTAAGCTATCCGTTTTAAGCCAGTTTAAGCCAGTTTAAACTGGCCATGGCAATAGGGGCATGTAGGCTCGCTAAATTGCCATACACAGGAATACCGCTCTTTCACTATCTGCTCTCCTTTTTTGTTGTATTATATTTGTTCATCCATCTTATGGTGTTGTGTGTTACCACGATTTCGCCTTTGGTAATGGTGGTACGTTTATTGGTGATTTCATGGATAAACAAACATCGATCACATGTTTTTTGCTGTATTATATTTGTTCATCCATCTTATGGTGTATTTAGCTCGGGTCTCCCAGTGGAAATAGCTTGGACCAACAGCAATACGTTGAAGAAGCGGCTCGTCAGGTCACGTCTGAATCCACTACCATGTCCCTCTGGACGTAGGCGCTGCCATTCGTGCCACGCGGGGCTGAAGAAGAAGTGTGGGACTAAAAATGTGGTCTATGAATTGACATGTAGTCACTGTGGGGATAATTATATAGGGGAGACTAGCAGGCCAGTGAGACTGATATATAACGAACATCGGAGGGGTGGAATCAATGGGGAGGCGGATGCACCACTCGGGGACCATGTCACTCAAAAACATCCGGAACTGAGTCCTAATGACACCACCTTGACTGCCAGAATCCTGCGTGTCTGCAGAGACGAAGCGGATAGGAGGATCGCTGAATCTATTTGCATTCGAGATGCGAGGCCTAAAATTAATGACAATACTACATCATGGCAACTTCTTCCACACTAGGTATTGTGGATAGCTACGCGGTACTTGTAAGATGTTTTAGAATGTATGTTGTATGCCTGAAACCCAAGCTGCTTGCTGCTGTATGAATTGCATGTTGTGATTGGATGTGAATCGTGAGATGGATATTGGAACTGAGGGGTGGGATATGAAATAGTCACGGAGCGCATTATTTGAATTTTGTGGGCATAGATAAGGCAATTGAGACGATTTCTGCATTGTGCGACTAGGTTTAGGGTTAACGACAGACGAAGAGCTGTGCTCGAAATATATCGGAATAATTTGCATTTGGTAATTTTTCAACTTTTAGAGTAATATTTGAGGATAGGGTCAATGGTGGCGATAGTACTCATAATGATTTTCATCACAACGCTAAGCACAATTAACGATAAACAAACAAGCAAATTGAGTGCTTGTCAATCTTTGATCAACATATTGTCACATATTATCCCCACACCCAGTACTTGAGTCATTAAAGCATCACAATTTCTTCAAAACTTCACAAAGACGGAACATAATTGCAGCCAAATAACTGTTCAAAGTAGAAACTACATCAAAGAAACTCCAAATGTCAGAAATTATTGGTGGGATCCAGGGCCTCCTGTAAGGGATTTTCACTAGGGAGGGGGGAACGCAGATTTTTCGATGATGGGCAGCTATCTCCCAAATCGTGCTGAATTTTCGATTTGTATTATTGTACAATATGTTTTACGAACAGGACAATAATTGTATGTAACATGATGTATTACAATAATTGTATCTGATCCTAGGTCATATAGAGAGATGTGGATAACAGAACATGGGCGCGGAATGCCTTAACCCGCGTCCCGAGCACTGCCGGGGGACGCGGGTGTTCGCACGTCGCACCAACCACGAACTGCCGGGGGGGGGGGGATTCCCCCAAAGATCTAAAAAAAAACACGCAAGGAAGCAACAAGTTCAAAACGTTGTTAGGTAGCCCGAGACAAGCTCTATCGAAAGTATAACGGTCTTTTTTAGGGGGTCAAGTCAATAATGAAGTCACCAGAGGTCACAAAAGGCCAAATTTCGGCTATATATGAGTGTTCTTGCTAAAACCGTCCATATCTCGATAACTAAAAGAGTTAGCGACGCACCGAAAAAGGGGCTCGAATTTTGTTTTATCTTCTGTCAAAACGGTTGCAGAAACATGCTAAAAATCGCCGAATTATTTTGAAGAAATAACTTTTGATAGAAACATTTTGGAGTACAACAGATTAACCATTGTGTTTGTCCCATCGATACGCATCGAATGATATTATCATCGAGCATCGAAAATAAATGGCATTGGTAAAGCATACTTAAAAGCTCAAAAAGTGAATCATTTTTGCTTTGGAGGTCATAAGCCGGTTAGTTTTAAAAACATGACTTCAAGTCCTTTACGCACATTCACCGTGCAAGTCACCATCATATATCTTAATGTTTTTGAAGTCCTCGTAAGCTTATATTTTTTAATGAATTGTTTCTATGTTTCGGAAAAAGTTTATATAAACAAAAATAAAAAAATCAGAGATAGTCTGTTGATTGACAGGCAGGTGAAGGTCTGTTGATTAATAGGCAGGTGAAGGTCTGTTGATTGACAGGCAGGTGAAGGTCTGTTGATTGACAGGCAGGTGAAGGTCTGTTGATTGACAGGCAGGTGAAGGTCTGTTGATTGACAGGCAGGTGAAGGTATGTTGATTGACAGGTAGGTGAAGGTCTGTTTATTGACAGGCAGGTGAAGGTCTGTTGATTGACAGGCAGGTGAAGGTCTGTTGATTGACAGGTAGGTGAAGGTCTGTTGATTGACAGGCAGGTGAAGGTCTGTTGATTGACAGGCAGGTGAAGGTCTGTTGATTGACAGGCAGGTGAAGGTCTGTTGATTGACAGGCAGGTGAAGGTCTGTTGATTGACAGGCAGGTGAAGGTCTGTTGATTGACAGGCAGGTGAAGGTCTGTTGATTGACAGGCAGGTGAAGGTCTGTTGATTGACAGGCAGGTGAAGGTCTGTTGATTGACAGGCAGGTGAAGGTCTGTTGATTGACAGGCAGGTGAAGGTCTGTTGATTGACAGGCAGGTGAAGGTCTGTTGATTGACAGGCAGGTGAAGGTCTGTTGATTGACAGGCAGGTGAAGGTCTGTGGTGATTTATTCGACATCACAACATTGAATTGAGAGCTCCCTTGCCAGGCCTGAGATGCCACTGTCAGATCCAAAACGGTCAAAAGTTGGTTTTGGGTTGGGTTAAGGTTTTTTTTCATTGTTCATAACAAAAAGTAACAAAAAGCGTTAACACAATGCAAGCAACTCATCGGATTTCGATAATGCGTACATTAAGGACTGAGTTAAAAGAAACTTTCCCTTACACAAGGTGTCGATCGAATTTCAATCGTTTTGGGGCATGACCCAGACGCCTCCCCCTCAATGGCCCCGCCTCTGGCTATGGGCCTCGACTGGTCTTAACCGACCCCGTGCTGGTCTGAGAAGGTCCATGCCATGTCTGATGTGACCTTGCATATTGCCCCACTAACCGGATTTTCTTCTATTAAATTATACCTTTTGGCCGGTCCCACTTGAGATGTTATGGGGAGCAAAATCGTATGTGTGCCTCCTCAATTGCTTGAGTGAGGGACAGCGGCTCCCCTGCCTCCGCTTCCGCCGCCCCTGGGTTCGATCCGCCAGACCTAGCCACCTGAACCCAAAAGACCCAAAACTCAAAACTATGAACAACAGGGATTTCCCCGGCTCTGGATCTAGTTAACTGAATACACGTGATACGGTGGGTCTATTTTCCCTCCCCTCTTTACTTCGCAGTATTTCGTTGACTAGGTATTGCCAGCAGAGGCGTCGCTACTTTCTAAAAAGTGGGGGGTTCACTGCCAGGGGGCGCCATACCCAGAGCCCCGGCCATGAATTGCGCAAACCCCATGCAACCCGCAGAGACGTATTCCCCCCCCCCCAACAAAAAAAAACTGTAGGCATGGACGTCCGACGACCGTTTTTTTTGGGGGGGAGGGGGACAAATCATGGTTTCAGGACCTTTCGGACGGCCGTGGCCCCTTGCCTCCTGGATCCGTCCCTGATTTCACTTGCTTAATTTTCCGGTTCCTCTTTCACAAAAAAAGGTGAGGTGATGAACCATGAATATATAGATTCGACGAATCAAGACGAAATATCGACTATAAATGTCGGCATTATGCATCGGGCAATTACATTTTGTATTGGTTTTCAATCGAAAAAATACCGCTTTGACAACTACAAACATACACCCGCACAGCCGCGCGCTTATGCAAGGACTGCACATTGCACATCAAGGGTGGATCCAGCCGGCCGTTTTGTTTTGTTTTTTTCTTCTTCTTCTTTGGGGGGGGGGGGGGGCAAACCGTTTTTAGCGGACATTACCTATCCCAATTTCGAATTTCTTCCCGGATTTGGGCCACTTTATTTGCAACCACACGATTTCTAATGATGTCTTTATTTGGATATTGTTTGTGTTTTCGTTTTTCGACCCTTTGGGATGTCGAAAAAGGAAAGATGCCAGCTTACAGTTTGTATTGTTCCGACATTGCCTTACAATGAGCAAAACTATGTCAATTGTCAGCTGTACCCAGGGGCGTCGCCGATAATTTTTGAGTGGAGGGGTCGGCTGAAATGACGAAAAAAATATAGCCCATTTTTGTATTGGTGTAGTTTCAAGCCTTTGCAGCATTTTTCATGTGGATTTTCATGTTATAGTAGGTACTTGTTATTTAGCGCCGCGAAGCGGCGCGAAATTTTTACGGGGTTGCTTGATAAAACCCAGAAATATAGGCGGTGGGCCTTGTAGAGAATAATAAGCTAATCATGCTATTCACTCAATTCACCGTTACAACGAACCGAAGACGATGGCGATGGCTCGCTATGACGATGGCCACCGATGTGACGCCGCATAGCGGCGTGAACATTTTAGTTTTAGGTCGTGAAAACGAAATTTTAATATTGGAACCAGACCGTGAGTGGAGCCAAGTCTCAGGTAACCCCTATTCCTGGTTGCACATCTCGGTATGATTAAAAATATTGAAATTAAGGTAGTTTTTCATATATATATTCTTCGGATAGTAAATCACGATGACCGGTGGCAGTCAGTGCTCAATAGTACATATGATAATAGTAACTGTATACATACACCGAATGTATGTACCGAACTGTAACAAACAACTATGTATGTACCGAACTGTAACAAACAACTGGTAACAGTGCAAATGGTTTGAAAGCAGCAAGAGGCAGAACGACTTTTCCGCACATAAATGGTCCCTGCGGATCTGGAGGAGCCTGGGGCGAAATGGCTTGGGGAGATGGTCCTGGCCTGGTCTTCGGTCCCGCAAGTTGGGCACCGCTGGAGCAGCTTCCGGGTGCCGATGTCCGCGTCTTTGCGGTCGCGTCGCCTTTTTTCGGAACTGGGCAGACTAGCTAAAAACGTATCCCACTTGAAAGTTAATATTTTATGAAGGGAGTGGGCCCTGGGGCTAGCAATTAGGTACCGCCAAGGAGAGACTCTGCCAGACACTTGATTAATTCATTTTCCCATTTTCCAAATTTGTATAAGCAATTGCGTAATTTGTGTCATGCCGCGAAGCGGCGCGAAATTGTCAAGTTTTAATTGTGGATAGCTGGATTTGGACCGCTCCCAAGGCAATTTTTACCCCTTACGTCCGACCGTTTTTTTTTGGGGGGGGGGAAATCATAGTTTCAGGACCTTTGGGGGAGGCATGACCCTTTTGACCCCCCTAGATCCGCCCCTGTTGCACATTAACATTGGACATACCTATTCATGACTGCCTGTGAGGTCTGAACTCAAAATCACGCGACGTAAAACAAAACATCGCGGTTTATGTCGGTCTTCTGCTATAGCAACTGCGCTGCCGTAAACAGATTTCACAATGAAGAAAAAAATTAAGGGAAAGTTTATCAAGAAAGGAAAGGAAATATCAGCCAATAACTTGCAAACGGTAAATCTCACAGACATTCAAATGGTACCCATCGCTTCGGTGCATCTTGACGGGTACAGTGGTAAATTATAATCAAAGGGATCGGCCCAGGCGCACATCCAGAAAACACATTTCGGGAGGGGGAGGATACGGCTGTTGGGGTCGTCATCTCCAGTCCAAAAGGGGCCTCATTTCCGATCCAAAGGGGTGCCGCTGGCACTCACGACTCGAGAGGCGACACCTGCACTCGCAGCCCCCCCCCCCCCCCTGTGAGGCATGCAGGGGCGCCGACTGCACAGTCACGACTCACAACGCATTATGCCGCCCTCGGAAGGTATTTCGTCGCCCTCGGAAGTATGGGTGGATCTTTTCAGATAAAAGTTAGTGGGGCAAACTATCACATTGCCTGGTTGTTTTGCATGTTTGAAGTGAACAATTGTCATTTTAACGCCAGGGACCGTTCAAATCTGACAAAAGTTGGTGGGGCAAAGCGGGAAGTTGCTGAGGCCCCACCATTTAAATAAGAAACTCCACCCGACCTCTCAAGACATCTTGCCGCCCTCGAAAGGCATCATACCGTCCTTGGAAGGCATCATGCCGTCCTCGGAAAGCATCTTTCCGCCCTCACAGCGCATTATGCCACCCTCGGAAAGTATCATGATTCATGGCACCTCCGAAGACATCGTGCCGCCTTCGGTAGGCATTTTGCCACCCTCAGAGCGCATTATACCGCCCTTGGAAGGCCTGATGCCGCCCTCGGAAGGCATTTTGCCGCCATCAGACGACGTCTTGCCGCCCTCGGAAGGCATTCTGTCGCCCTTAGAGCGTATTATGCCGCCCTTAGAAGGTACCATGTCGCCCTCGGAAGACACCTTGCCGCCCTCGGAAGCATCTTGTCGCCATCGCAACTGTAATAAAGGGGCGCCACATTTTGGAAGAGGGCGCCCATGAGCTTGGGTCAGTGGCGGGCGCATACATTCACAAAGGACCAGGTCATTGCCTTGAGGGGCGCCACCCAATCGACAGGGGCGCCACCAATATTGGCGAACATTTTGCGGGGGGGGGGGTGCCTCTCCTTCCTCACGTGCTCGTCGTACTTTTAACATTTTGTGGGCGCCATCACTAGCCGGAGGGACGCCGTCACTAGCCGGAGGAGCGCTGTCACTGGCCGGAGGGGCGCCGTCACTGACCGGGGGGCGCCGTCACTACACTATCCGGAGGGGCGCCGTCACTCGCTGGAGGAGCGTGGCCATTGGCCGGAGGGTCGCCGTCACTGCCCGGAGGGGCGCCTCACTGGCCGATGGGGCGCCGCCACTAGCCGGAGGGGCGCCGTCACTGGCCGTAGGGGCGCCGTCACTAACCGGAGGGGCGCCGTCACTGGCCGGAGGGACACCGTCACTTTCCGGAGGGCGCCGTCACTGACCGGGGGGGGGGGGCACCGTCACTGGCCGGAAAGGGCAGTCACTAGTTAGAGGGCGCCGTCACTCGCCCGAGGGGCGCCGTCACTATCCGGAGGGGCGCCGTCACCCGCCGGAGGGGCGCCGTCACTGGCCGAGGGAGCGCCTTCACTGACTGGAGGGGGCGCCGTCACTGGTCGGAGGGGCGCCGTCACTGGCCGGAGGGGCGCTATCACGGGCCGAAGAGGGGCGCCCTCACTGGCCGGGGTGGCGTCACTAGCCGGAGGGGCGCCGTCACTGATCGCCAGCTTTGCATTAGCGCCTCGGGTCCAAAGGTCATGCCCTGAATGACCGTATACTCGGTACGCCACTGGCTTGGGCCCTCACTGACATAGGGGTGCACACATACTGGCGTGACATTTTTGGTGGCTTTTTTAGTTTGTCCCTGGTTTAATATTTGTATAGTTTTTCCTTCTAAAGGGGCGCCTCCGGCGCCCTCTCAAAACCCAGAACAGACACACTTTTTGAGGGGGCGCCTTCGGCGCCCGCTCAAAAGTGTGTGTGTGTGTGGGGGGGGGGGGGGGGGGGGGGGTCCGGGGCACCCGGACCCCCCGGTAGCGACGCCCCTGATTGCCAGTATCGTTTCCAAACGTTCAGTACCCCACTCAGACCAACCGAGGGCCCTCTCGAGCCACCGTAGGGCCCTCTGAAGTCTGAAAGAGGACCTCCAGATCCGCCTAGGGCCCTCTTAGGTCCGAGAGAAGCCTTCTCAGACCGACTTAACCCGCGAGTTACTGGGGGGGACTATTTTTTTGCCCCCCTCCCGTTATGTTGCAATAACTCCTAAACTAACACCAGTATCGTCACCAAACTTGCAATACCTTCTTTCACATCGATTCTACACATGTTGGCAAAAGGAAAAATATGAGGTTATGATAGGTCAACCGGGAATGACGTCAGAGTGACATCATGTTCTTCGGTTTTTGTTGCAAAGTAATGGTTTGCGGAAAATAATGGTTTCAAAGGTACGATGTTTGAGATAAACTGGATTGTCTTAAATAAAATTACTGACAATAGACCGGGATATCAAACTGCTATCTCGGATTTTTTAGGGTTTTTTTATTCAAAATTTTGAGAAATCCAAATACATTTTTATTTTTTTACAAAATTTTCAAGAAAAAATCAGAGTTGTCCAAAAACCGGAATATATGTGATCGAGACGTGTGCGGTGAATATGTGTACCAAATTTGAAGTCGATATCTTCCAAAATGACTGACTTATGACCTTTAAATGACAAAAATCGACCACCTCTCACAGCATTACTATGCATAAAAAACGCATTTCCGTGTTTGCTTTTTAATTATATTTATATGGAACAAACAATGTTCTAAGGTCATTTTTAGCGTTCTAGACGAAAAACAAACCCATAAACATGTGTTACAACGCCTAATGACCGTAATCTGCAGTTTGACCTCGTGACCTCGGATGACCTTGACCTGACCCAAGGTCATAAATAGCTTAGAAAGCTACTTAGAAGCGTCAGACACACGAATCATACCGATTTATCGACAGCTTATGCGCTTAATATCGCAATTTTCCGCGACAATTCCATCCATCGAGACCTTTTGACACGGTCAAACATTTTGTACTTGAACTGACCTGTGACGTCATCGGTGATCTCGAGGTCAACAATATTATGTTTCCCTCGATAAATTTATAAGAGCTATCGAATGCCGTTTGAATTCTTACATTCGGTCCAGTAGTTCCGGAGATCCGAGGGGGGGGGGGGGGGAAATAGCCCCCCCCCCCAGTAAGTCGCGTTATGAAATATACCCCAGTAATTCGCGGGTTAAGGGGTCCCTCAAACGGACTAAGGGACCTCTCAGACCGACATAAGGCGCTCTCAGATTTGTAAAATATCGTCTCGGATCAGCAGCAGGCTCTCAGACTGGCTAAGTCCCTCCTAGACTGGTCCAGGGCCTCTCAAACCGGCATACGCAACTCTCATGCTGCCTATGAAATGCCCTTTTACACAAGCCGAGGGCCTTCTTAGGTCGGTCGAGTTCTCTTGTGACCCGTCTGGGACTTCTTTGACCAAGCTCTCAGGTAGGTCTGTGAAATGCCTTCTCAGACCTGCCGAGGACATATGACCGGTCACTGAGGGCATAGGACCCAGGGCACTGTCAAAGCCTGACCGAGGCCTCTTTCTGACCAGTTGAAATGCCTTATCAAGACCCGCCGATGACTTCCTTAGGCCTCTGACTGGCTGACCACAGGAAGGGTCCACAGTCTCAAAAAAAGGCCCTGACGCCTAGGAGATTGCTCTGCCCCCCCCCCCCCCCACCTTGAAACTACAATCCGCCGCCAATCGTCGAACCGAATGTCGAAAAATGCCAGCTATCAGTCCAACATGACAAATCAATGCCCGGCGCCCTCTACCAAACATGCCGCGTAACTGTCAGGAGATGGGATCAGATCGTGAAATTGCTTATATTGTCAGAACACCAGTCAGAATAGGTATTTTTCCGCACTAAAACTGAAGTGGTGTTTCTTAACCCGCGCGGCGCTGGGGGGTAAATTTTACCCCCCCTCCCGGATTTTCTCCATAACTTGAAAACTATGACAGATATCAAGGTGAAACTTTCGGTACCTTATGGTGCATCAATTCTACATCTTGTGTTACATTTTTTTTTTTAAATTCAAGATAATTTTGAGGAGATAATGACGTTTTAGTGACGTCATGTCATGTCATTTTTGGTGAAAAAACGTTAAATGTTTGAAAAATCGTAGAAAATAGCGTGTTAACGCAAATCGCAAATAAAAGACGTCAAAAGAAAGGAAATAAGATTGTCTTCAACATGGCTATCTCAGATGTTCAAAATTTGGGGTTTTTGACCCCCAAAAATGAAAAAAAAATTGGGGGAAGAATTTCCACAAAAGTTTTTTGTTTGAATATTTTCAAAAAACCGGAAGATATATTAGAAAGCCGAGTATGAACGATGTTCAAACCAAATTTCAAAGCAATTTCTTTATTTTTGACTGACTTATGGCTCTCTAAGAATAAGTAACTCATGACGTCATTTTTTTTAAATTGCGTTTTTTTGCTTTTACTGACCAGATACAGACAAATAAATGCCACTCTGTATTTCGAGGACAAAACTAGTCTAGAAACATGCAATGTTTATTTAGATTAATCAATTTCAAATTTTGACCTGATTGTGACCTGACCTTGACCTGAGGGCGATTATATGGTGTCAGGCTGTGAAAATGGCTGCTTCTATCGAATTATACGTGTACAATAACCCATACAACATGTGTCGCATGGCTTTCGTAGACCTGTGACCTTTTGTGAACTGACCTTGACTTTGACCTTTGCTTAAAATTTCACTTTTACTTATGCGGGAGATGCATTATACATTCGGGAGCACTTTGTGAGATAATAGTTGCAATACAAGGCTTTGGATGGAAAGTATAGCCCAAAAACCCAAATACTTAAATTTTGACACTTGACCTGACCGTGACCTGACTTGTGACCTTATGTTAATAATTTCGGGCATGCGTTAGATTCTCCTCACTGAGAGCTTTCGATCGCCGCCTTGCGCGTCTCGCTGCGGTTATTGGTTCGGAAGATACGAGGGGGGTAAAATTTACCCCCCAGCACCGCACGTTCGGATGGAGACCCCAGCGCCGCGCGGGTTAACAAATTATCATCGAGTCTTATTCACTTAGTTAACCGTTCTTTCCCTTTAGATCTGCGTCAATCGAAGTTTTTTTTCGCCGATTCGAGTATTCATATTCATATTCATATTCTATGTTTTCATTTTTCATTGTTATTCTATTCATATTATGTATTTCGTTTTTATACAGACACGATGACAATTACCTGCCCCCCCCCCCCCCCCCAGTGACCCGATTTCAGCTCGACTGGGGTGGGGCGGTTTCACTGGGGGGGGGGGGGGGCTGCGGTCCCCCCAGTTAACATGTTATAGGAGGCCCTGGTGGGAGCTATCATTTATCCGACGGTGATAGGTTCGAGGAAAATACGTCCCTTCGGAGCAATTGAAAGGAGCGCTGCATAGCATTGCTCCGCCCACATACGGCGGCCACGGGGTGGTGCTCCCCGATGTGGACCGATTCAGCATGGCGACCAATGACCGGGACCAAAACCCATCTGCCGAATTAATCCCGACGGATTGCCGTCGAATCAGAGGTGATCGGCGCTCGGTGACGTTCGCAGCGGCCCGAGTCCATCAGGTTGAACTCGGTAGCTCGGTGATGTTCGCAGCGGCCCGAGTCCATCAGGTTGAACTCGGTAGCTCGGTGATGTTCGCAGCGGCCCGAGTCCATCAGGTTACACTCGGTAGCTCGGTGATGTTCGCAGCGGCCCGAGTCCATCAGGTTACACTCGGTAGCTCGGTGATGTTCGCAGCGGCCCGAGTCCATCAGGTTGAACTCGGTAGCTCGGTGATGTTCGCAGCGGCCCGAGTCCATCAGGTTGAACTCGGTAGCTCGGTGATGTTCGCAGCGGCCCGAGTCCATCAGGTTGAACTCGGTAGCTCGGTGATGTTCGCAGCGGCCCGAGTCCATCAGGTTGAACTCGGTAGCTCGGTGATGTTCGCAGCGGCCCGAGTCCATCAGGTTGAACTCGGTAGCTCGGTGATGTTCGCAGCGGCCCGAGTCCATCAGGTTGAACTCGGTAGCTCTGTGATGTTCGCAGCGGCCCGAGTCCATCAGGTTGAACTCTGTAGCTCGGTGATGTTCGCAGCGGCCCGAGTCCATCAGGTTGAACTCGGTAGCTCGGTGATGTTCGCAGCGGCCCGAGTCCTTCAGGTTGAACTCGGTAGCTCGGTGATGTTCGCAGCGGCCCGAGTCCATCAGGTTGAACTCGGTAGCTCGGTGATGTTCGCAGCGCGGCCCGAGTCCATCAGGTTGAACTCGGTAGCTCGGTGATGTTCGCAGCGGCCCGAGTCCATCAGGTTGAACTCGGTAGCTCGGTGATGTTCGCAGCGGCCCGAGTCCATCAGGTTGAACTCGGTAGCTCGGTGATGTTCGCAGCGGCCCGAGTCCATCAGGTTGAACTCGGTAGCTCGGTGATGTTCGCAGCGGCCCGAGTCCATCAGGTTACACTCGGTAGCTCGGTGATGTTCGCAGCGGCCCGAGTCCATCAGGTTGAACTCGGTAGCTCGGTGATGTTCGCAGCGGCCCGAGTCCATCAGGTTGAACTCGGTAGCTCGGTGATGTTCGCAGCGGCCCGAGTCCATCAGGTTGAACTCGGTAGCTCGGTGATGTTCGTAGCGGCCCGAGTCCATCAGGTTGAACTCGGTAGCTCGGTGATGTTCGCAGCGGCCCGAGTCCATCAGGTTGAACTCGGTAGCTCGGTGATGTTCGCAGCGGCCCAAGTCCATCAGGTTGAACTCGGTAGCTCGGTGATGTTCGCAGCGGCCCGAGTCCTTCAGGTTGAACTCGGTAGCTCGGTGATGTTCGCAGCGGCCCGAGTCCATCAGGTTGAACTCGGTAGCTCGGTGATGTTCGCAGCGGCCCGAGTCCATCAGGTTGAACTCGGTAGCTCGGTGATGTTCGCAGCGGCCCGAGTCCATCAGGTTGAACTCGGTAGCTCGGTGATGTTCGCAGCGGCCCGAGTCCATCAGGTTGAACTCGGTAGCTCGGTGATGTTCGCAGCGGCCCGAGTCCATCAGGTTGAACTCGGTAGCTCGGTGATGTTCGCAGCGGCCCGAGTCCATCAGGTTGAACTCGGTAGCTCGGTGATGTTCGCAGCGGCCCGAGTCCATCAGGTTGAACTCGGTAGCTCGGTGATGTTCGCAGCGGGCCGAGTCCATCAGGTTGAACTCGGTAGCTCGGTGATGTTCGCAGCGGCCCGAGTCCATCAGGTTGAACTCGGTAGCTCGGTGATGTTCGCAGCGGCCCGAGTCCATCAGGTTGAACTCGGTAGCTCGGTGATGTTCGCAGCGGCCCGAGTCCATCAGGTTGAACTCGGTAGCTCGGTGATGTTCGCAGCGGCCCGAGTCCATCAGGTTGAACTCGGTAGCTCGGTGATGTTCGCAGCGGCCCGAGTCCATCAGGTTGAACTCGGTAGCTCGGTGATGTTCGCAGCGGCCCGAGTCCATCAGGTTGAACTCGGTAGCTCGGTGATGTTCGCAGCGGCCCGAGTCCATCAGGTTGAACTCGGTAGCTCGGTGATGTTCGCAGCGGCCCGAGTCCATCAGGTTGAACTCGGTAGCTCGGTGATGTTCGCAGCGGCCCGAGTCCATCAGGTTGAACTCGGTAGCTCGGTGATGTTCGCAGCGGCCCGAGTCCATCAGGTTGAACTCGGTAGCTCGGTGATGTTCGCAGCGGGCCGAGTCCATCAGGTTGAATTCGGTAGCTCGGCATAGCTGCGATGCTGGGCAAGTGTTTTTCAACCTGTACCAAAAACCAAACCAAAGTGATACCCCTGATGCCCTGATCACAGCCAGTGATACCTCTATGAAACCCTATCTATTCTCCTGAAATACTCCTTTAGTTCATTGGGGGCATCATGAGGGCATCAACCGTAAGTTTTTAGTCCCTTAAAATGCCGTCTAGATTCCTGTATGATGCCCTGTACCGTGATACCCCAGATATACCCTCGTGATCACCTCATTAGAACCATGTGATTCCCCCCAAATACCCAGTCGATGACGTCACCATTATCCTCCCGCCATTTTCACGCCGCCATATTGCCAGAAGTGCGGCAGCGGCTGTTTGACGTGCTGGTCGTTCTACCCTGCGTCCGTTGGGATCTTTGACCGTGATTGTGGTGCGTGAGGGTGCAGGTAAGTTTTGCCATTTTTATGTTTTATCTCATTTTGTATTATACGGATGAGTGATAACACTCTTCTCCAGCTGTTCGGCGAGGGGCAGGTGGTGATAATTGATTCTGAAGCCACCGTCCCGACTCGCCCGGTCGTGCAAGAAGATCCCGAGGGCCTGTGTATCGTCACCATCGAAGGTCACGATAAATAAAGGCATGTCGCCTGGTGCATAATTGGAGGAGCTGAATGATTGAGATGAACCTGTGCAGCTGTGCAGCTAGAAAAAAAAACTGACGTCGACTTCTGTGGCGTATGTGGCGGCGAAAGCGGCAAGCAACTTCGGCTGGCGCAAAGGTTTTAGTGTTTTATTATATAAACACGCACAGGCTAAACAAATCTGTACATTATGTGGTACAGATTTGTTGTGAATATGTGATGACTGCATAACAAACGCACATGCTGTAACATATTTATCAGGTTTGTGTTGAATATATAATGACTGGTAGTTTCCTACATGTGAGTTTTGTTCGTTAACGAAATTTAACCGGTTTTGAGCATGTTTATTTTTAACGAGTGTCTGCAGTAATCGAAATCATTACAAGTATGTGACTGGCGTCACCTGGGATTTTCAGGGGTATCCAGGAGGAATAGCGGACGGCATCAGTGGGGCATCAAGGGGGCATCCAAGGAACATCCAAGGGGCATCCAAGGGGGCATCCAAGGGATATCAAGGGAGCATACAAGGGGCATCAACTGGGGCATCAAGGGAGCATCAAGATAGCATCAAGGAGGCATCAAAAGAGCATGAAGAGGGAAGGGGCGGATCCAAGGGGGGGGGGGGGCGCTAGCCCCCCCCCCCCCCTGAGCCCGGGTCGCGCCCATGTCGCGCCATACAAACGCGCCCGTAAGGCGCAACTTTTTGTATGTCACGCCCCCCCCCCTGACCGAAATCCTGGATCCGCGTCTGGAGGGCATCAAGAGAGCATCAAGAGGGCATCAAAGGGACATCAAAGGGGGCATCAAGGGGGCATCAAGGGGGCATCAAGAGGCATCAAGGAGTATATAGGGGGACTCTACCAGGTATTTGGGGGGGGGGCTCACAGAGGCATAAAGGGGAATCATTTTTACCCCACCTGACCCATCAGGGTATATTGGGAGAATATTCAAAGAATCAGAGAAACAAAAAGGCGATATTTGAGGAATATCAGGGGAATAATGGGGGTGTTGTTTTAGACATATCCCCCTAATATTCCCTAAAAGGAATCATTTTGGTTTGCAGTGTACCAAGAAACGAGATATTCAGTAGGCTATACCGAATACGAGCCATACACACCTCCAAAAGAAGCACATATTATCGCACGTGGGAGATTGCCTGAATGTGATCAATTCGACGAACCAATAACTATTGAGCACATTCCCATAGCTTGCTCAAGCTTTCGCCCCTCGTCACATTCCTCCTGCTCTCAATATTCAGAGGCGAGCAGCGGTCCTCCATCCGTACCAATGCTACTCCGTCGGAGGCGAACATTCCACCTTTCTTAAGTTTATCTTAACTGTCCTTGGGAAGACCAACCTGATTACCGAGCGGTCGCGAAGCGCCCGTGAGGTTTCTCGTCAACTTACAAGACAAATTTACATTTGACCCGGCCCGAACCAGCCCGACACGGCCCGACACGGCCGTGCAGACGCTTTTCGGAAGCTAATAACTTTACAACCACTGCTCCGATTGACATCGGGTTTTCACCATTGAATAGGTCCATCAAATCAATTTTGTTTTTGGTATGGTGCGTTCTACCACACCGCGTTGAACTCTCTTTCGAACTTCATCAGAAAAACTAAAAGCAGAACTAGGATGGAGCTCCCTATCAAAACGCAGGAAACAGCACAAATTAAGCCTATATCACTCACTTGTTAACAACCTGACAATTCCTAATTATATTAGAGCGATCCTACCGGCAAGAAGAATAAACACCACAAACAGATCATTGAGAAATGCTACAACCATGACGGAACCAACCAATCGTACTACCAAATATCACAACTCTTACATTCCAGCAACAACACGACTTTGGAACCACCTAAACAACGAAATCAGATCAATACTCACGGACAAATATTCAAAAGGGAGGTAGCAAAACAATCGACTCCAGACAAACCACCCTTATATTACTCCCTTGGGTAAAAACTGGGAATTGCCTGCTCACGCGGCTAAGAGTCGAAATGTCGAAATTAAACGCCCATACATTCAACATTTAAAAAAAAAATCGACTCTCCATACTGCCAGTGTGGATACCAACTCGAAAATGTTAGACATTATTGTTTACATTGCCCATCATACAACACGCTACGTCAGTTACTCTTTGGCTCAATAACACACATCATACACGTTAATTCCGCCACACAACCAGATGAGGAAAAACTTGCTTTAATGTTACATGGCACAACTCTCGATGGTGAAATGATTTACGCAGTCACGAAAAGTGTTCAAAATTATATATTATCTACCAAACGTTTTGCATAATTGGTTTACCCAACACCAGCTGGGAGCCCGGGCCCGGTGATGCCCCCGGCACGGCTGCCGGCTGCTGCAGATCTCTAAATAACTAGCTGGGTGAGTGCTTACCATTGTGTTACCCGGGTGGCGGTTGATCGGGATTAATACCGAAGCGAGAGGCGCCGACAAATAAGTGCGAGAGCACTTTTGCGCCAATTGCAGGTAATTGTCTGTATTTCTTGTGTATTCCTATTTCAATAAAATTCGTTGTGTGTGTGTGCGTGTGCGTGTGCGTGTGCGAGTGCGTGTGCGTGTGCGTGTGCGTGTGCGTGTGCGTGTGCGTGTGCGTGTGCGTGTGCGTGTGCGTGTGCGTGTGCGTGTGCGTGTGCGTGTGCGTGTGCGTGTGCGTGTGCGTGTGCGTGTGCGTGTGCGTGTGCGTGTGCGTGTGCGTGTGCGTGCGCGTGCGCGTGCGCGTGCGCGTGCGCGGGCGCGTGCGCGTGCGCGTGCGCGTGCGCGTGCGCGTGCGCGGGCGCGGGCGCGGGCGCGGGCGCGGGCGCGGGCGCGGGCGCGGGCGCGTGTGCGTGTGCGTGTGCGTGTGCGTGTGCGTGTGCGTGTGCGTGCGCGTGCGCGTGCGCGTGCGCGTGCGCGTGTGCGTGCGCGTGCGCGTGCGCGTGCGCGTGCGCGTGCGCGTGCGCGTGCGCGTGCGCGTGCGCGTGCGCGTGTGCGGGTGCGTGTGCGGGTGCGTGTGCGTGTGCGTGTGCGTGTGCGTGTGCGTGTGCGTGTGCGTGTGCGTGTGCGTGTGCGTGTGCGTGTGCGTGTGTGTGTGTGTGTGTGTGTGTGTGTGTGTGTGTGTGTGTGTGTGTGTGTGTGTGTGTGTGTGTGTGTGTGTGTGTGTGTGTGTGTGTGTGTGTGTGTGTGTGTGTGTGTGTGTGTGTGTGTGTGTGTGTGTGTGTGTGTGTGTGTGTGTGTGTGTGTGTGTGTGTGTGTGTGTGTGTGTGTGTGTGTGTGTGTGTGTGTGTGTGTGTGTGTGTGTGTGTGTGTGTGTGTGTGTGTGTGTGTGTGTGTGTGTGTGTGTGTGTGTGTGTGTGTGTGTGTGTGTGCACACACGCAAACGTCGAAATGAACAAAAAAACTTGCAAAAATTATTCTTTATAAAAAATACTGTATTATTCTAAGCATTAATTTATACGCTGAAGCATGCAGCGCTCAGGACGTACTCCCTTTTGGCGGATTTGATTAAGGAGATCATGAACAATTTAATACAGGATGGAGCAACATTTTTAAAAAAAACTAACTCAACGTGTGGTACCTTGATGACGCCACGTTCGCTGGCCCGGCGGACATAGTCCAATCCGACCTCCGTTCGCTCGCCAAGGCTCTCCCGGAGCTCGGCCTTCAGCTGAACCCCGCTAAGTGCGAGGTCACACTCCTAGACAGAGCATCCCCGGCAGCGCATGATGCAGCGATAGACGCCATTCGCAATGTCTTGCCGGAGATCGTGGAAACTCCGCTGAACAACATCACACTACTAGGCTCACCGCTGCGCGACGCCAGTCTCGCTGCAGCTGTCGATGGCGCCACCGATATCATCAGTCGTCTCTGCATCCGCCTCAAACACCTGGACCGCCACACTGCCATCTTCTTCCTCGTCCACTATGTGTCAGCGCCTCGTCTCCTGTACCTGCTCCGATCAGCGCCCCTGTACAGGGTGTCGTATACACTCAAAGGTATAGACGAGCTGGTACGTGAAACTTTAGTGGAGATATCCAACGTCAACATCAGTGGCCGTCCGTGGGAGCAGGCGAAGCTGCCAATCAGACTGGGAGGCCTCGGAGTGCGCTCAGTTGAGGACCTAGCACTACCATGCTAAATAGCATCCCTGCACGCTGCTCTTCCTCTCGTCCGCAGCATCTCCCCGGGGCTGCTCCCAGCCAGCGGCGTGTCCCCAACCCTGCAAACACCAATTCACCAGTTTGCAGAGGTGACAGGGATTGAAGAGCTGCCATCCTCCTCATCTGCCAGCAGCCAGCGGGCCTGGGGCACCCTATCAGCCACTGTGGTCCGCGATCGGATGGTTGACTCTGCTAACCAGCTGCACCGGGCACGCCTGGTCGCCGCCAGTCAGCCACACACCGCCGCCTGGCTGCAGGCTGTCCCCGTGCCGAGCCTGGGCCTGCATCTGGACGAGGAGTCGGTGCGAGTAGCGGTGGCACTTCGCCTCGGAGCTGCTGTCTGTGAACAGCACCGATGCCGTCTGTGTGGACGCCAAGTGGATACGCTTGGTCACCATGGACTCTCCTGCGTGAAGAGCGCCGGCCGCCTCCCACGTCACGCTCACCTGAATGATGTGGTGAGGCGTGGCCTGGCAAGCGCAGGCATCCCCGCAATCCTGGAGCCAGTCGGCCTCGATCGTGGAGACGGGAAGCGGCCAGATGGTCTAGCGCTGTTTCAGTACAGTGGAGGCATGTGCCTGACCTGGGACGCCACCTGCACAGACACTTTTTCCGACACTGTCCTGATTCAGTCCGCCCTCGAGCCAGGTGCCGCCGCTCGCGCTGCAGAAGCCAGAAAACGGCGCCACTACACCGAGCTTAGCTATCGCTACAAGTTCGTGCCGATCGCGGTTGAGACCTCCGGAGTGCTCAGTCCCGCCACCTCCAAATTCGTCCGTGACCTGGGTCGCCTTATAACTGCCCTCACCGGCGAGCGCCGAGAGACCGAATGGCTATTGCAACGCATCTCGATCGCAATCGTGCGAGGTAACGCCGCTGCAGTCCTCGCCACCGCGGCCACAGACCAAGCGAGGACAACCCACGGACAATGCTGTCCTCCAGATGGCACAAAGGAGCATGCTCGGCCCTCGCCGCCCTTGTCCTCGATGGTTGGTCAAGCCTCAGCCAAGCCGACAGCAAGTCAGACCTCAGTCAAGCCGACAGCAAGTCAGGTCTCATCCAAGCCGACAGCAAGTCAGACCTCAGTCAAGCCGACAGCAAGTCAGGTCTCATCCAAGCCGACAGCAAGTCAGACCTCAGTCAAGCCGACAGCAAGTCAGGTCTCATCCAAGCCGACAGCAAGTCAGACCTCAGTCAAGCCGACAGCAAGTCAGGTCTCATCCAAGCCGACAGCAAGTCAGACCTCAGTCAAGCCGACAGCAAGTCAGGTCTCATCCAAGCCGACAGCAAGTCAGGCCTCAGCCAAGCCGACAGCAAGTCAGACCTCAGCCAAGCCGACAGCAAGTCAGACCTCAGCCAAGCCAGCAAGCCAAGAGGATATCGAGCGGTGGGTGCGGACACCGTCCCGGGCCCATCAGTATCTCGCGACAAAACGCCCAACTACATGCCTACCGACCGTTGCCACTGGTCTTGCAAATCTCGGAAATACCTGCTACATGAACGCTGCGCTTCAGGTCCTGGCGCACACACAGAACTTCGTCAACTATATTACTAGCAATCTTTCCAATGAAGATGTCAACAGGCACTCGGCAAGTCAGGGTAGGTTGGCAAAGGAAGTCGCGCAGCTCATGGGTGTCATATGGTCGCGAAAGTTACAATTCGTCTCGCCGCACCGGCTACGCGCCGAGATATGCGCGCGCCGCACGGACTTTGGCGGCAGGCTCATGCATGACGCTCATGAGTTGATCATCATACTGCTGGAGTGGCTACACGATGATCTGAAAGTAGTGGCGGTAGATACAGCACCTCCTGCGCCGCCCCCCCCCCCCCCCCCCCCCGGCGGTTTGTCCGACTCCGAGGCAGCCGAGATAGTCTGGCAGCTGTTCAAGAGCTCCAATGACTCAATTGTGACGCGTCTATTCCACGGCCTGCAAAAGTCGACACTGTGCTGCACTGCCTGCTGGTTTGAGTCGGCCACATTCGAGACATTCTCGCTGCTGTCACTTCCGCTGCCGGTAGCGACAGCAGGTAGTGGAGGTCTGCATCACTGTCTCGAGCAGTACCTCTCCGGTGACCTAATCAATGACTGGCGATGCCCGAACTGTCGGCATATCAGGATGCCAACAAGAAGTTAGACTTCTGCCGCCTACCACCAGTAATTGTCTTCCATCTGAAACGGTTCAGTTTCACTGGTACCACCGCACGGAAGGCCCATGCGCCAGTGGCATTCCCACTGCGCGACCTTGACCTGAGTCAGATGGCGACCTGCCCGTACCTGAACACGCATGGCATGGTGTACGACCTGTACGGGGTGGTGGAGCACCATGGCGGCCAACACAGTGGCCATTACGCTGCCTACTGTCTCAACCAGCCGTCCGCCAGCTGGTTCCTCACCGACGACATTAAGGTCCAGGAGTGCACAGCCAGCAGGGTCCAAGATGCAACAGCCTACATGCTTTGCTACGCCGCCAGAAGCTCGAAAGCCCTATCGGAGCGGAGTGCGGCGGAGCTGGCGTCTGCTCTTCTGCCTGGAGCCACCGCCGGTGGCCGTCCCGCACGAGTCCCCACCCCGTCCCCGCCCAGACCGACTGTCAGCTGATGGGGTGAAGGGGTTGACATGTAGTCAGATAGTCTGTTGTATGCAAGGAGTGTCGTTGGGAAGCATGTGCATTCGTATGTTATCGCTTATTACTGCATATTCGTACTCGTTTGTCGTGTTGCATGTGCATAAATACATTTAATACAACTTAATTTTTATGCTGACATGCATTGAGGCCTGGCAATTTTTCTGGAGGACTGAAATGAGTGTGTTACTACCACGTGTGCTCCCTTACCGTTTCATATTTCAAACCTGTTTTAGCTTAACCAAAGCGCGCTCGCTCGGTCATCGCCCAAAAAGGCGTTTTACTGGTATCGTTAGTTCCGTGTAATACATGTAATTAGTGCATGGCTGAACACTGTTTTCACATTGACCACGTGCCTAATTTTAGCCGTGTATTGAATGGTTGTGGTTGCCGTGTATTAACAGGAGTGTTAATACACTCCCGGAAGCGATAATACACTGCTCAGCCTCAGGTCAATGAACTTGCATTGAACTCTATACAAATATGTAAACAGTCTTCGCAAGAAAAAAACAGTCTTCGGCCATGCACTAAATCGTTTTATGCACTCGTAGCATTCAATATTCAGTTTATGCCACTCATGCATACAACTATAATGTAAATTACTACACATAATTAACGCGGTTGTTAAAGCTCGGTTGCCCGGCGAGGAGCGCGGTCGCCCGACAGAGCTCTGCAGTACCGCTCTGCCACCGCCGGTCGCCGCTACTGGTCGCCGCTGGTCGCCGCTGGTCGCCGCTGGTCGCCGCTGGTCGCCGCTGGTCGCCGCTGGTCGCCGCTGGTCGCCGCTGGTCTCCGCTGGTCGCCGCTGGTCGCCGCTGGTCGCCGCTGGTCGCCGCTGGTCGCCGCTGGTCGCCGCTGGTCGCCGCTGGTCGCCGCTGGTCGCCGCTGGTCGCCGCTGGTCGCCGCTGGTCGCCGCTGGTCGCCGCTGGTCGCCGCTGGTCGCCGCTGGTCGCCGCTGGTCGCCGCTGGTCGCCGCTGGTCGCCGCTGGTCGCCGCTGGTCGCCGCTGGTCGCCGCTGGTCGCCGCTGGTCGCCGCTGGTCGCCGCTGGTCGCCGCTGGTCGCCGCTGGTCGCCGCTGGTCGCCGCTGGTCGCCGCTGGTCGCCGCTGGTCGCCGCTGGTCGCCGCTGGTCGCCGCTGGTCGCCGCTGGTCGCCGCTGGTCGCCGCTGGTCGCCGCTGGTCGCCGCTGGTCGCCGCTGGTCGCCGCTGGTCGCCGCTGGTCGCCGCTGGTCGCCGCTGGTCGCCGCTGGTCGCCGCTGGTCGCCGCTGGTCGCCGCTGGTCGCCGCTGGTCGCCGCTGGTCGCCGCTGGTCGCTGGCGATAGGGCTGTGCGGTACGTGCAGCCCTATCGCCAGCGACCTATCGCCAGAGATACGTGCAGGCCGAGGAAGTGCTCTGTTAACGGCGACGAGACAAAAGCGGCGCGGCGGTGCGCCAGGCTGACCCAGCCGGCAGCGGCGGCGGCAGTGTGACGCGAATCTCCAGTCCACCCTCCCCTTTTACCACGGCGACCACCATAGTACCACCATAGACCACCATAGTACCACCATAGACCACCATAGTAGACGGAGAGCGCCGCGTTCGGTGCGGCCGCGGAGCGCACATACGAATAACTCGGTATCACTGGAGGCCATAATTATTTTTCTGGAAAAAATGTGATGTCAGGATCAGATGTAAACAGATTTCGAAAAATGAAACACCATTCAATAGGAAACTACCTCGTGCATCTTATACTTAATATAAAAAGAGCATCAGAAAATCAGAGGCGTCAATAGGAGCGGTTAAATGGGGCATTATTCTGACTATGGTGCTCATGATATATTCTACAAATGCGTTCGAAGATAGTGACGGATACGCATTTTGGTGTTGACAAAGTATAATGAATAGGGTATTGTCATCGCAAGTTCGAGCATTTTTGTGCAGTGGAAGATGTAACAAGTATGACGGAGAAGCAAATACCATCACTGTTTGTATTATTTGCTCAGCGTTGGATCAAGCAAAACATAATAAACTGCACATTTTCGAAGCTGATGGGGTGTGTTTTTTCACTACTGCCTGGAATTAGGTCAACATACTTTCAAATCTCTCGCATGCGTTACATTGCAACTCTTAACTGCAGCTGCATAATCAGAGGCCAATTTCACAAAACAAAAAAGTTTGTAATTACAAAGAATTGCTTTGTTATTACAAATATTTTGTACACATGTTTGTAGTTTGGATTTCACAAAACCCCAGTGCAGTAAGTCTCAATTTACTATTTACAAGCTAGTTTACAAAGATATTGTTTGTAAAAATGTTTTCAATTGCACATGTTCTATTTCTCAAAGGTTGACGGAAGTGAGGAAATGTTTGCAATTACAAACTTGTAATTCCAGTGGGTCAAGGGTTCTGAATTTCAGAAACTGCATTGATAGTTGACGTTGTTTGACTGTTCAGGTTATTTTCTTGGTGAGGTTGTTACGTTGTCGAGGTTGTTAGGGTAATGGTTTAGTTATGCATAGGTATAGCTGCCAAAAAAGTTATTTCCCGAGAGATTCGAACAGGGATCTCCAGCTTTGAAGTCCAGTCACAGTGCACCTTACCGATTACGCTATGATGTGAGGGGCGCCTCCGCGCGGAGAAACCGCATGGCGATATAATTGCAGCGGTCAACGATGTCTTGTGCAATGTGCAGTGAACCTTCACCCTTTACGACGTAGGAAATCGGCTAGGTTAAGTGAAAAAATGGTCGAGAAATTCAACGATCTTTCTTCTGAGAGTTGTTCTGTTGTTTTGCTGAGTGCTCCACCACCCCAAGGTCATCACCACCCGTTGAATGGGCAAATTCTGTTTTTACTCTAATTGCTTACCAAGATGTATTTTTACGATCTGAGTTTGCATTCCGATGAAATGTTAATTAAAAGATAATTATCCCTATAACTAATTTTATTTTGAATAAAAAAAATAAACCACAATGCAAATATTTGTTAAATCAATTTCTTAACAATCAAACTATTTGTCATTATCATCAAGTTTAATACAAACGTTCTTGATTTCAAGGTTTCTGCTGTACTAACATTTGTGTTTACAACTTTCTTTACAATTGGTAATTCAGAGGTGGTGAATGTTTGTGAAATGGCTTTTTGTGGGGTTTGCAATATTTTCTTGCGTTTGTAATCGCAAACATGTGTAATTACTAACTTCCTTGTGAAATTGGCCTCAGGTCAAGGCTTTAAAATGATTAGCCTGCGATCGTTCGTAAGAATAACGTTAAAAAATGGGAATTTGTCAAATTGTATTTGTGGGAAATGCCAAAAATGTAGTTTTAACTAAATGTTTACTAACAATCGCTGACGAAGATATGTAAAATAGATAGCTGATTGTGGGGGTTGAGGTTCACAAGTCATAAGCGTCAATCGTCAACATAATTATAACTAAGCTATGCTTAAGAAGCTCGGCACTGTTCTGCTGTTGAGAGATATATCTTAGTATCTCACTTTGTTAACATTTACAATCAAAGCTGCATTTGAGCCATGTTGAAGCTGCAAAGTGTTCTTGATCATGTTTGATGGTGGAACTTCTGATAGTACCTACCATCATTTTTCCCCACCTTTGTTCAAAGATGATACCCTATTTGTTAATGTTTGTTTAATCGACCTTCTCCTTGAATGTACCAAAGTAAGAAATTAAACTTTGTTTTACATTTGCATTCGGGCACAGCCCTTCATCAGATGTATTGCTATCGAAATAACACATCATTCACATACACGACACAAGAATAGACATTTAGCACAGCTCGTGAAAATCAGAGACTACATCCTCCACCCAGCCCAGCTGAAAACCTACCCGATTCAAACATTAACAAATATATTCATAAACAAACATTAACAAATATATTCATGCTCCTTGCACAAGCACTACGAGAAATAACTGAAACTAATAATGATACCCTATTCATTACTGTCAAAGGGTATCACGCAGCAAAATGTAGGCATTAATTCAGCTTTTGTCTTTTCTTTGATATTTATTTGAATGTTTAGTTTGTACCAGTGTTCGTCACGGGCCAACCAACCCCCAGCCCCGCCCGGCCCGGGCCCAAGAACACCACGCCCAGGCCCGGACCAGACCCGGTCAAATTAATAATATTGAGGCCCAAGCCCGGTCCGGCCCGTTCAGATTAAGCATATCATTTTTTTAATGCAATAATTATCCTAGCATATTTACTTGTATACTATAAATGTGAAACAATGAACCAACTATGCTAACCAAAAAAACAAAAAGCCACAGCCACAGCAACAGTGTGTTGCTGTGGAAGTGAACTGCTGGTTAAAATATTGCTAAGCTCTGACCTGAGCTTGCGCGCATTACTTCAACATTCTCAGCCTAGGCCCATCCAGAGCCCGGTGATTTCCTTAATTAAAGTTGAGGCTCGGCCCAGGCCCGGCCCATGGCCCATAGGGCCAACCCGGCCCGTGGTAAACTCTGGTTTGTACAGCTGACATTTATCAACATATGCCGAATCTGCTGGATCCCACTGGGTCTATGTGTTGGTCTGCCGAGAGATCCCAGTGGATCTCTCGGCAAAATGTAAAGATGGATCTTGGATTTGGGTGGATCTCGGCAAAATTCGACCTTGGATCTATGATCTCAGTGGATCTCTCGACAAAATTGAGAGGGTGATCTATGATCCCATAGGATCCCGGATATTTCCCATGGATCCCATGGATCCCATGGATCCCATAGGTCCATGGGATCGGATCCCGGGATCCATTTTTGGGATCCATGCACATGTCTGGTAGGAAAGCGCATTTTTGTTTAATTGCTTGGCAATGTACGGACAACTATTACACAAAGTGAAGAATTGGAATCGGAGGTGTATTTGGGGTCACCACAGGTCAACGAACAAAAGATCACGTGATGTCGTGGTCAATGTCACCCAAAGTCACGTAGAAAAAGCTGGAAACAAAAGGTCCGTATCGCTCCAAAGTCAGCTATCGAAGTTATTTTTTTTACTATTTTAGTTCATTCAAATATATAAATTTGGTCTCCTGAAGTGCCTCTGCAGCGTTGTTTCGAAAAATGCCTGAGACTATAACTTGGAAACCGGAAGTCGGATCAAGCTAATTTTCATACAACTAAATTCGGGACCCACGATAACCCCAGTCACCATACACCAATTTTGAATAAAAAATGAGCGATGAGAGTGTTCTTAACCCGCGAGTTACTGGGGTATATTTCATAACGCGACTTACGGGGGGGGGGGGCTATTTTTGCCCCCCCCCCCCTCGGATCTCTGAACTGCTGGACCGAATGTAAAAAATTCAAACGGCATTCGATAGCCCTCGGAAATTTATCTAGGGAAACATAATATTGTTGACCTCGGGGTCACCGATGACGTCACAGGTCAGGTCAAGTACAAAATGTTTGACCGTGTCAAAAAGGCTCGATGGATGGAATTGTCGCGCAAAATTGCGATATTAAACGCATAAGCTATCGATAAATCGGTATGATTCGTGTATCTGACACTTCTAAGTACCTTTATAAGCTGTTGATGACCTTGGGTCAGGTCAATATCATCCGAGATCACGAGGTCAAACTGCAGATTACGGTCATTAGGCGTTGTAACACATGTTTATGGGTTTGTTTTCGTCTAGAACGCGAACAATGGCCTTAGAACATTGTTTGTTCCATATAAATAGAAGTAAAAAGCAAAAATGGAAATGCGTTTTTTTATGCATAGTAATGTTGTGAGAGGTGATCGATTTTTGTCATTTAAAGGTCATAATTCAATCATTTTTGAAGATATCGACTTCAAATTTGGTACACATATTCACGTCTCGATCACATATATTCCGATTAGTTGATAATTCTGATTTTTTCTTGAAATTTCTGTAAAAACAAAACAAAATGTATTTGGATTTCTCAAAATTTTGAATTAAAAAAAAATATATGAGATTGCAGTTTCATAGCCCGGTCTATTGTCAGTAATTTGATTTAAGCCAATTGAGTTTATCTCAAACATCGCACCTTTGACAGCGTTTTCCGCAAACCATTATTTTGCAACACAAACCGAAGAACATGACGTCACTCTGACGTCATTCCCGGTCGACCTATCATAGCCTCATATTTTGCCTTTGCCAACATGTGTAGAATTGATGTGAGAGCAGGTACCGAAAGTATGGTGACGATACCGGTGTTCATTTAGGAGTTATTGCAAAATAACGGGAGGGGAGGCAAAAAATAGCCCCTCCCAGTAAGTCGCGGGTTAACTTGTCGAAATGTCTTGGTTTTACCCATATACCATTCGAGGCAAAAATGAAGGTACATTACCGAGATAAATGCTTCTTGGAGCTCCCCGTCGCAAGTGAAAGCAAAACAAATTAATATACCATCTTAAAGGATATGTCTTGAGGAAGAACTTAGGAGAGGTCACTATTGGTGCACTGTGGCGTAATTTTTTCGCTGCCCTTTTATGTCTAGACATTACGAGCATTATCACTTATAAAACATGCATGATATAAACATGTTGTCAAATGATACTGCCGGGCTCCACTGCGCGCTTTTGCAATTTATCGCTTCGCTTTTACGTTTTATCGGGTCGACTTTACGTTTTCTCACGTTCATAACAATGTTAACTTCGTGTTAATATACAGTGCAGGCTCCACTGAACGAAATGAGAAAGTGAATAAATGAAAAAGTGTGTAATCGGTACAGTAAACCTCATAATCTAAACGGAAAAGTGAAAAAGTGTAACCAGAAAACGTCTAATCAACATGCAAAAACGAAAAAGTGAGAAAGGATACAAACGAGAACATGTTTGATCAGTTGAAAGTTTTTACACTTTTGAAGTTTGCTGTGCTCATCATGCCACCTTTCAAGTGATTTGTGGCTGTGTTTCAAGCGAATATTTGCAAAGAAGCTACTTGCTGTATTTAAACTACTCCTGCCACCTTGCGTTTTAAAAGAAAACTGAGCTTCTGAACTCGCCGTTGCGTAATGTAAACAAAACATTCCGATGGCCATCTTTGCGTGTGTCGGGCGGTTGGTTCCGTTGTGGCAGTGTCAAGCGGTTTCAACTTGTCTGTTTTTCTAGCGGCTTCAACTTGATTTCATGCATGTTAGGAGTTCAAGTCACAAGTGAGAGGAAGCTGGAGAATTTAAAAGTGATTTGTGTTTCCCTAATATCCATTCAATGAGCTGTGGAGAGGCAAGAGGTTGCTTGTGAAGGAACAAATTGAAGCCCGCGGCACAACAGGTATTTACTATCTATATGCACCTTGGTATTTACCATGATCATATATTCATACATACCTATTCAATTAAGCTTTGTGTGCAGAGGAACAACGATTGTTGACGTTTTGTATGCAAGTTTTCCCTGAGAAATTACATCCGTTTGTGCTTCGCCTCGTCTTTTATTAGAGAAAAATGTGATACGGCGAAAAAGCCGCCTGGCAGGGTTTGGAACCCGTAATCTTCTTCGGATAATCTTCGGATAACTAATAACTATACCATTTTGGTTAGCGCCTATAACCTCTCGGCCACCGTTGCGACAGGTACCGGCGTGGGAAATAAGCAATATAGTTGAGGAAGGGTGCGAAAAAAGGTCAAAACTACAATGTAGTGCGGGTTTGATGTAAGATAACTTGATCTTGGATCACAATATCGCTGCGAAACAAAAATATTGTGATAATCCGATTGACAGTTCCACCCGTCTCGGAAGTTTCCTAACGAAGTGTGTCACGTGAAACATGTGTTAATGCTTGAGGAAACGATAAAGCGCAAAATCTAGAAAGTGAGAATTAAAATAACCGGTAACCTCATAATAAGTATGTAAAGTAATAAATTAAGGCCGAAATTATATTTGATATTTCGCTATTGAAGCTTCGTCAGCAACGCTATTGCAGCTTGCTGATAAAGCTTGCTGATGAAGCTTTTTCGCTATTGAAGCTTGCTGACGAAGCTTCAATAGCGAAATATCTAATATAATTTCGGCCTTAATTTATTACTTTACATACTTATTATGAGGTTACCGGTTATTTTAATTCTCATTATCATGATTAACCTCACACAGAGTCTTCGCCACCTTAAAGCTAGAAAGTGCAAAAGCTAGAAAGTGTAGAAATGTAAAAGCAACACGATAAAACGATAAATCGAAAAAACGCATCACGCAAAAGTGCACAGTGGAGCCTGAGCTTTAGGATAAACATAGAACTTAATTTTAAGCATCAAACACTGTTCCCAGAACCATAACCTTTCACTAGAAGTGAAGATGTCCCAGATAATACATATCTGTGGCAAGATATTATCATTAATATCGACCAGAGCAAAATGTCGCATCCGAAACACGGATGGTAACACCCTGTTCAGCCGCCTGTGCTGAGTCCACCCGTTTCCGAATATAATAATAATTAGTGTTTCTAGTCTAATTGGACATTTTACTAGCATATTAGATGATAAAATCTGTGTTTGGTGAAAGTCAAAATTGGGCAATATTGGCCACCCATTATAGCGAGTTATCCTTAGGTGGAGCGCATCGGAGGCCTGTCCCGGCGGAGCTGGGGACCGAGCGGTGGACGGCGGGGAAGGGTGGCCGGTTTGGACGCTCTGGGAACAGTATACAGTGACCTGCGTGATCGGCTGACAGCGGCAGTGGCGCTCCGCTCAGTGACGGGTAAGTGGCCATCAGGGCCCATTTCTGCGGGGCCGACCGCAGGCCCGCACCACTCAACTGACCAACAAAATAGACCGCAACTCCAGCATTTAGTATTATTAAGCAAATCAAACATATTTAGAATGCTTCTAACCTACCATATATGACACAAAACAAGACTTACAACAGTAAATATTGAAATAAATAAGTATAATGAGCGACTGGGTAAGAAGCAGGCGGCTGACACGTAGACGTACAGATCCTCCATTGTCGGCGTCCTATCAGCCAGAACCTGCTGCTGTCGAGATAAATTTCGTTGAAGTAAAAATAATTTACAACCAGAGCTCAGACTGACCGTGTTGGATTTATTTACGGAATAGATACTGCAGGCAACGAACAAAAGTCAATAATCCAGATATAGTGATCACTAGATTGATAGTATGTTCACTAATAGACGGTTAACTATTTATATTACTTAACTATTTATATTACAATACATTTCAGGCATGTGGTTGTCATTTTGTTAGCCATTTTCAGCTACAGGGCTGCAGTGTTTTACGAATCAATTTCAAATACGAATAGTGCTATTGCTGATGCACGTTCGGCAGTTCAGTGTCAGTCGTGGCGTGCTGCAATCCCCGTTTGAAATGACAGAGTCATGTATAACGTCTAACATTAATGTTTTGATCGAGGCCAACAAACATTGATGCTGTTCTCATGTATGGACTAACACACTGTGACTGTTCATGAACAGCTATGTTGGAAGGTGATGGGTGCTGTTCTCATGTATGGACTAACACACTGTGACTGTTCATGAACAGCTGTGTTGGATTCTCATGTATGGACTAACACACTGTGACTGTTCATGAACAGCCATGTTGGAAGTTGATGGGGAAGCGCTGAGTGCTTATTTCCTGATTGTAGCTTTTAACACTAATTTAGCTGCTAATTAGCGTTAAAGCTGTAGATGAATATCATTATTACAGTCATGATAATGAAGCTCTGCTGCTCTGCTCTGTTGAGGTCTTTGACGTCAGATGCACATATACTTTTTGGATAACTGAAAATAAAATTGGTGCTCCCGTCACATGATGTAGTCGCTCAGCCAAGGTCCAATACAAACGTATTTTTAAAGGGAAATATTCACCTTTTGATCTATTTTTCTGCATCAACATGCATGGTATTACATTGATCGAGTCTCAATTTAAAAATTAAATCACAACTTTTTCTATTTCGAAAATTATGTTTTGGGGGAAAAAACAAGAACATATACTTCTTTCGGCGTTCATGATCGGTGTTTTCCCTTGCCATTGGAAGCGCGATATATCGGGCACTTCTGTTTCAATCTGTTCAACGTTGAATACCTCTCGTTGAATTACCTCTCAACAAATCGCATACACTAAATACGTCGTCGTAGGGGGCCAAGTTAATCCGCCGAATGCATCACGGTTTTCTGAAATGTTTATGGATTGATTATGGGAAAACAGTTCAGATAAATGTTTCATGTGTGCATTGTAATGTATTGAATACCTGTATGTTGAAAATGCATGGGTAAAACATCCATTTGTAAATGAGTCGATAACACTAAAAAGGTCGCCTGCCGTCCGGGGCCAAACTAAACTGCCGATTTCAATACACTTTTTAAAATGCCTGTTGATTGTTGATACAAGTTTGGTACATATTCGCAAAATATAGAGTGCAGGAAACATATGGCATACCTTCATGATAAATAACAATGCGTAGGCAGGCTAATTTTATTTCGGACAGTGAATTCGTTACCGAGTACTTGCGGCATACCGACCGTTATAAGCGTGGAACACTTATCAACTTTAACTCGAAATATCTTACGGTAGGAATGTTTAAGTGCAAAATGTGATCAACTTGCGATATATTTTAGTCTCGTCTGCCGATTTCATGTAAAAACGCTATTTTTGTAGGAAAATGTGAATATTTCCCTCCAAAGGGAATAGTTCACCTTTAACATGGGGTTTTGGACTGAGATAGCAGATTTGTAGAGCAGATCTAAAAGTGGGTTGTGGTGAAATAATTACCTCCCTACGTTAAGTAATTTCGACACAGGACTAGTGGGCCCCGTTTCATGTCTGCTGTTCCGGGCAACGATCGGGACATGAACGCTCGCCGCCGGAGGCAGGTACACTCTCTGGCACGTATTCTCTGATCAAGACGCCTCGTTAATATCCGCTCAGCCGCCCGGGCGGCTCGGCGGCCCCTTGTCAGAGACTGTACTTGGCGTCAGGCGGAGCCAGAACGCCAGCTGCTGTCGTACGATTTCTCGTGAAATACAAAGAGAAACTTACTTCTTTCTCCACATATATCCATCAGTTGTCCAAACCAATGGCATATTCGTAGTTTTCAGCTCAAGATGCACCGTATGGTTGAATTTCAAGACAACTTTCAAGGTGACCTGGTAAGGTTACCCTTTAAGGAGTCAAAATTAAACCTCACTGCAACCGTCACCCCGTTTACATAGCAGTTTCAAAACAGTGGAACATTGTCCACTAATAGTGGAGCATGAAGGTTTCTTTCACCATCACATGATCACGATTACGGCGCCAGTGCGTCAATTTACCGTCTGCTGTTATGCATCACATTGGTCGTATGGTTGTTACAGCCTAGTTGGTGGTGGTTGTTGGTATGGTTGTTACAGCCTAGTTGCCTTTGTTGGTGCTGTTTCCGTGGTATTATACAGAATTCACGTCAGGTGCTGGTCGCGAAAATAAGTGCCCGCTATCTTGGCTAAAATATGCTCCTCCCACGCTTCGAGCTGCATGACTTACGGTACAGTGCACGACACAGCGGGTCATTTTTAGGCACCTCAAGCACTTTTTAGATGCCTGCGGCATGCACTATGCGGCATGCCAACATATGTGCGACAAAATACTAATGACAGTGCAGGTATATTGGTGGAACATTGTGTTATTGGTTGTGTTGTTGTGTGGTACCGGTATGATACTTTCCGGAGATCTTGCAGCTCTAGTTCTTATTCGCGAAAAAGCGGCAACTGCCGTCGGAAAAGGTAAATCGGTTGCGCATATGGAAGCGTAGCAATCTTCGCAAAAGCTGCTACGCTACCAAATGAAGGTCAAAATGTCGGAAGAAAAAATACTCCGCTCTAGATGTTTGTGCTGTTAACAGTACTTATAAAGCACAATTTCGAATTAAAAGGAACTCACTCTTACACCATGTTTGAGCAAATTGGATCAAATCTCAGTCTGGTGTAGTGGTGATATCTACTCAAGCGAGCTTAATGGAAGATATTTCACAATTAGTGGACAATGTTCCACTATTTTGAAATTGCTATCTAAGCGGGGCACTGTTAGTTTCAACTCAATACTGCACCCCAGTACACGTAAGCGCTGCGGCACAGCAGCCGTCCGGCGCGCGACTGCACTGACATCTAGCGGGTGATAGGTGCTAACAAGCTGCACCCAAATATTATTCGTAAAGGCAGCGCGGCGGTGGCATGCAGCGGACGGCGGATGTCTATTCTCGGACTAGGACAAAATCAAAATTACCTCTGTGGACATTGCATGAAGCTTTTCAGGATGGGAGAGCGATTCTGCCGCAAGTACTAATACCACCACCACCAGCAGCAACAGGAGCGCTGACGACCGCCCAGGACCAGCGCTGACGACCGCCCGGGACCAGCGCTAACGGCCGCCCGGGACCAGCGCTGACGGCCGCCCGGGACCAGCTCTGACGGAGACCGAGGTCAGGAGCCGGCCTGTCGGTTCGGCCGCTCCTGATGGCGGCGGTGTGCGGTGCAGCGTCATTCATTAGTCACCTGGCCGCCGGAGCAGCGGTCGCTGGTTCATGGTGGAGGCCGGCCGGGTCGACAGCCGCCCGAGGGATGGCTCCCGGAGACGCTGTCGTTAGCGCGGCCAACCCGGCCAGCGCTGACAAACCATATACCGGCCGACGGACGGACCCGAGAGCGGCAGAGACGGCCGCCCGGGACCAGCGTTGACGACCGCCCGGGACCAGCGCTGACGACCGCCCGGGACCAGCGCTGACGGAGGCCCAAACATAACACGCTCTGGACAGATACAGCCTCTGAGATAACACGCTCTGGACACATACAGCATCTGACATAGCACGCTCTGGACAGATACAGCCTCTGACATAGCACGCTCTGGACACATACAGCATCTGACATAGCACGCTCTTGACACATACAGCCTCTGACATAACACGCTCTGGACACATACAGCATCTGACATAACACGCTCTGGACACATACAACCTCTGACATAGCACGCTCTTGACACATACAGCCTCTGACATAGCACGCTCTGGACACATACAGCATCTGACATAGCACGCTCTGGACACATACAGCCTCTGACATAGCACGCTCTGGACAGATACGGGCTCTTCACATAGCACGCTCTAGACAGATACAGCCTCTGACATACCACGCTCTGGACACATACAGCCTCTGACATAGCACGCTCTGGACACATACTGCCTCTGACATAGCACGCTCTGGACAGATACGGGCTCTTCACATAGCACGCTCTGGACACATACAGCCTCTGACATAGCACGCTCTGGACAGATACGGGCTCTTCACATAGCATGCTTTAGACAGATACAGCCGCTAACATAGCACGCACTAGACACATACAGCCTCTGACATAGCACGCTCTGGACAAATACAACCTCTGACATAGCATAGCACGCTCTAGACACATACAGCCTCTGAAATTGCACGCTCTGGACACATACAGCCTCTGACATAGCACGATCTGGACAGATGCAACCTCTGACATAGCACGCTCTGGACAAATACAGCCTCTGACATAGCATACTCTGGACATATACGGGCTCTGACACAGCACTCCTAGACATATACAGCTTCTGACATAGCTGATGTCCCATCGCTGACAAGCCGAGCGAAATAGCATGCTCTGGACATAGACAGGGTGGAAGCGACGCTTTAACTGGGCGGCTTTATTTTGTCAAGAGTTGAAACATAGTAAGGGCCTAACGATTTTGCATCAGCTCTGAATAGGGAGGGGCATACCGAGTAGTCTGTTTGTACTGGGTGGTTTTAAGAGTGTGCCATTGGCTGAAGTCCAACTGCCGCATTGCACAGAAATGGTGTCAGTGTAAAGCGGCAGAAAACTACAAAACATTCCCACTCAAACCTCGCCACTCAGGCGTAACGCGTGTTGAAAGACAGCTTAAAGACAGTCGAGTTTGTTATATATTTTGGAGAGGATGCTAAGGACTCTCTTCAATGTTACTCATTCTTTGAAGTAATCAAGCATAATACTTTAATAGCGTTTTCAAATAATACGCCTATCCAATTGGTCAGTGTTTTGTAAGACCACATAATATTGATGTGAAAGGAATTGCATGCACACATAAGCCACATGATTGAAAAACTTTCCTTCACTATAGCAAAACATGAACAAATACAAAAATTAATGCCGAGGAACTGGAACCATAAAGATATTAGAAACTAAAATGATTGAATGGGATCTATCTTCATTGTAGACGTTGTTTACAATCTAAAATAATATCGCAATTTGTTTAGGGACAAAGTAAACATTGATCGCATTCATTGATCACGGAGGATGAGCCATCTTTTACCGCAAACATTACAAATGCAACAGGTTGGCCCTTCGATGAGAATAAATGAAATAACCGTTAACCTCATACTAAGCAAGTATTATTATGTATTATATATTATTATTTCGCCACCTTAGGTTGGCCCTTCTCTTCTACAAGATTGCACAACTTATGATACACTTAACCCGCGCCGTGCCGGTGCTCGGCGCCACCTTCGCCGTGCTGGAGGAGGGGGGGTGTTTCGACGCCCTCCTCTACCTAGGCTCCTATGGAACGTAGACAAAAACCAAAAACACCGTTCAAAAGCTCGTCAAAATGCATTTTAAAACTATTTCAACAATTTTTTATCAGGTCAATATTGAGGTCACCAGAAGTCATCATGGGTCAGATTTTCAAGTTTTAGGACTTCGCTCCAGAAATTCACAGATAGCAAAGGAACTATGATAGCTAGGAACAAACGGGGGAAAAACAATGGAAAGCTTTTCAACAATGCAATCCATAAGGTGTCCACAGATTTGAGCTCAGGTGAACAGTTTAGGCTCCAGAGCTCATCAAATGTCAAAAAGGCTATTTTTTAGCAAAACAGTTTTCACAAATATATTTTTACCTAACAAAGACAGGGAAATAATTTGGACGACAACGTGTTTGTCCCGTCAAGGCACTTGGTCTCATGTGCATGATGACCAGGTTAGGTCAACTCAGAAATTTGATCTCAGGTCAAGGCCATGTGGTGACCCAATTAGGTCATGTTGCACATTGGGAGACGTGCCTCGACGAGACAAACACATTGGTGTCAGTTTCACTTCTCTATCTGGATTTTGTCGAGAGTCATTGACAAAAAAGTATTGATGACCTCAGGTACCTCATCTGACCCTGTAGGGGTCACTGAGCAAAAATTGCATCTGGAACTTCAATAATGGCCTATGATAACACGATCCAGAAGGAATTGGGCTGATATAATTCGTATCCTCAGAATAGGAAGCATTTGATTATTTCCCCATTGACTTATAATGAGGTCACGAAATTAACCCGACCTTTGGCCACCGATATAAAACAAATCCGAGATAAACGTATTGTAGGTACTATTGCTCTTATGAAATCCTGTAAAGACGAAATCGATCAGCCAAAAACTGTGGCTGTGGTGCGACCTGAAACATTTTTGGAGGTACGTGACCTGGTCTGGTGACCTGACCTGAGATGACCCGAGGTATTTTTTATCCATAATGTGCGCAATTGATGCCTCAACAGCTGTGTCATAAAGGGCGGCGCTGTGCGCCGCCGTTTTTCGCTATCCTCGAAAAACCTTAGGGGGGGGGGGCGTCTAAACGCCCACCCCGGCAGGGCGCGGGTTAAGAAATTACAAAGATGCACGATTTTCATTCAATGTATTTGTACCAGTACAGAAGGACGTTGAATGGTGTAGATACATTTAGGGTTTAAGTTCAGAGGGGGCGGGGACAATCTGGCACAGTGATAAGATACTTGATTCCTGTGCCGGGGACAGGGACTCAAATCTCTCGGCGGGCCTCTGAAAAAGTCCGCCCGGCCCCCATATCCCTCGGAGCAGGGTGAGAGTAGGTCCTAAGGGTACTTGGCCTTGGAGGCGTGGTGATTGGTCCACAAACCAACTATAAGTTCAGGCTTTCAGGCTGATTCCTTTAATATCAGATTAGGTCACCAGTACATTTAGGCTCTGAATGGATCAGTTTCAATCGATGAGGTAATATGGACATTTTCGAAGTTACCGGGATTCAATGACGTCCACCTATGATTTATATTTGATTTGCATGCCAGAGTAATATTTAATTTGTATAATTAATTCCGTTTTTCTTCTTTCTAAACCAGTCTATTAACCCGCGAGTTACTGGGGTATATTTCATAACGCGACTTACTGGGCTATTTTTTGCCCCCCCCCCTCGGATCTCCGGAACTACTGGACCGAATGTAAAATAAAAAACGGCATTCGATAGCCCTGGGAAATTTATCGAGGGAAACATAATATTGTTGACCTCGGAGTCACTCATGACGTCACAGGTCAGGTCAAGTACACAATGTTCGACCGTGTCAAAAGGTCTCGATGGATGGAATTATCGCGCAAAATTGCGATATTAAACGCATAGGCTGTCGATAAATCGGTATGATTCGTGTGTCTGACACTTCTAAGTACCTTTCTAAGCTGTTTATGACCTTGGGTCAGATCAAGGTCATCCGAGGTCACGAGGTCAAACTGCAGATTACGGTCATTAGGCATTGTGACACATGTTTATGGGTTTGTTTTTCGTCTAGAACGCGAAAAATGACCTTAGAACATTGTTTGTTCCATATAAATAGAAGTAAAAATCAAAAATGGAAATGCATTTTTTATGCATTGTAATGCTGTGAGAGGTGGTCGATTTTTGTCATTTAAAGGTCATACCTCAGTCATTTTTGAAGATATCGACTTCAAATTTGGTACACCTATTCACCGCACACGTTTCGATCACAAATATTCCGGTTCTTGGATAAGTTGGATTTTTTCTTGAAAATTTTGTTTAAAAAATTTGGATTTGAAGTAATCAAGCATAGCAAGTAATCAAGTAATCAAGTAATCAAGCATATTTGGCTTTCTCAAAATAAAAATAATAAAAAAATCCGAGATAGCAGTTTGATATCCCGGTCTATTTGCAGTAATTTGGTGCAAGACAATTGAGTTTATTTTAAATATCGTACCTTTGACAGCGTTTTCCGCAAACCATTATTTTGCAACACAAACCGAAGAACATGACGTCACTCTGTCGTCATTCCCGTTTGACCTATCATAACCTCATATTTTTCCTTTTGCCAACATGTGTGGAATGGATGTGAGAGAAGTTACTGTCAGTTTAGTGACGATACCGGGGTTCGTTTAGGAGTAATTGCAAGCATGTCGCGGGTTAATGAAGGACGATGGCTGAGAATACATTTAAGACATTTTCGACTAGTCTTCTTTATAATGAGCATAAGGTTACTTCTCATTTAAATAATTATTTTAATAATGCTCAGGGTTAAATTCAACAAAATAAAAAAGGTCCTAACTGCATTCGAAGTGAATATAACTACCTAGGTGAGGGTTTCCTATCTCCGTCTTTCCTATATCGAATAAATGCGCCTATGCATCACCTCCTGTGACCACATGGTGGGTGAGATAGCACCTCCTGCGACCACATGGTGGGTGAGATAGCACCTACTGCGACCACATGGTGGGTGAGATAGCACCTCCTGTGACCACATGGTGGGTGAGATAGCACCTCCTGCGACCACATGGTGGGTGAGATAGCACCTACTGCGACCACATGGTGGGTGAGATAGCACCTCCTGCGACCACATGGTGGGTGAGATAGCACCTCCTGTGACCACATGGTGGGTGAGATAGCACCTCCTGTGACCACATGGTGGGTGAGATAGCACCTCCTGCGACCACATGGTGGGTGAGATAGCACCTCCTGTGACCACATGGTGGGTGAGATAGCACCTCCTGCGACCACATGGTGGGTGAGATAGCACCTCCTGCGACCACATGGTGGGTGAGATAGCACCTACTGCGACCACATGGTGGGTGAGATAGCACCTCCTGTGACCACATGGTGGGTGAGATAGCACCTCCTGCGACCACATGGTGGGTGAGATAGCACCTCCTGTGACCACATGGTGGGTGAGATAGCACCTCCTGTGACCACATGGTGGGTGAGATAGCACCTCCTGCGACCACATGGTGGGTGAGATAGCACCTCCTGTGACCACATGGTGGGTGAGATAGCACCTCCTGCGACCACATGGTGGGTGAGATAGCACCTCCTGTGACCACATGGTGGGTGAGATAGCACCTCCTGCGACCACATGGTGGGTGAGATAGCACCTCCTGTGACCACATGGTGGGTGAGATAGCACCTCCTGCGACCACATGGTGGGTGAGATAGCACCTCCTGTGACCACATGGTGGGTGAGATAGCACCTCCTGTGACCACATGGTGGGTGAGATAGCACCTCGTTGGAAATGCAATCATAGCATCTCCACTTCTCATAATCAAAGCAAACATTTGCTTTGAGCTCTTGTCCATTAATTTGGCATGGCTCAACAGCGAACATTTCATAACCATCTGAACCAAGGATGTCGGCTTCATCCAGTGTTGATGTCGGCTTCATCCAGTGTTGTAAATTTCCGATTTCCCTGATTGCAATGTTGTCAATCTACCAGGTCACAATGTCTCCGACCTCCCTAGCGGCAACGTCTCCAGTCTCCCTAGCGGCAACGTTTCCAGTCTCCCTAGCGGCAACGTCTCCAGTCTCCCTAGCGGAAACGTCTCCAGTCTCCCTAGCGGCAACGTCTCCAGTCTCCCTAGCGGCAACGTCTCCAGTCTCCATAGCGGCAACGTCTCCAGTCTCCCTAGCGGCAACGTCTCCAGTCTCCCTAGCGGCAACGTCTCCAGTCTCCCTAGCGGCAACGTCTCCAGTCTCCCTAGCGGCAACGTCTCCAGTCTCCCCGATTATAATGTCTCTACTGCTCTGCTCTCTCCGACCGTGTTGTCACCATTCTCACCGAGACCATGTCAGATCTCCACTCTTCTCTGATACCATGCCTCCACCCTCCCTACTGCAGTGTCTCCTCTGATACCATGCCTCCAACCTCCCTATCGCATTGTCTCCTCTGATACCATGCCCAGTGTCTCCTCTGATACCATGCCTCTACCCTCCCTACTGCAGTGTCTCCTCTGATACCATGCCTAGTGTCTCCTCTGATACCATGCCTCCACCCTCCCTACTGCAGTGTCTCCTCTGATACCATGCCTCCACCCTCCCTACTGTAGTGTCTCCTCTGATACCATGCCTTCACCCTCCCTACTGCAGTGTCTCCTCTGATACCATGCCTCCATCCTCTCTACTGCAGTGTCTCCTCTGATACCATGCCTCCACCCTCCCTACTGCAGTGTCTCCTTTGATACCATGCCTCCACCCTCCCTACTGCAGTGTCTTCTCTGATACCATGCCTCCACCCTCCCTATCGCAGTGTCTCCTCTGATACCATGCCTCCACCCTCCCTACTGCAATGTCTCCTCTGATACCATGCCTCCACCCTCCCTACTGCAGTCTCCTCTGATACCATGCCTCCACCCTCCCTATCGCAGTGTCTCCTCTGATACCTTGCCTCCAACCTCCCTACTGCAGTGTCTCCTCTGATACCATGCCTCCACCCTCCCTACTGCAGTGTCTCCTCTGATACCATTCCTCCACCCTCCCTACTGCAGTGTCTCCTCTGATACCATGCCTCCAACCTCCCTATCGCATTGTCTCCTCTGATACCATGCCCAGTGTCTCCTCTGATACCATGCCTCTACCCTCCCTACTGCAGTGTCTCCTCTGATACCATGCCTCCACCCTCCCTACTGCAGTGTCTCCTCTGATACCATGCCTCCACTCTCCCTATCGCAGTGTCTCCTCTGATACCATGCCTCCACCCTCCCTACTGCAGTGTCTCCTCTGCTGCAACGTCTTACCGGCCCCATTGAGGACAATTTATCACGCCATAACAAGCCGCGCCGCGGTTTCAATGGCATCTCGGCTGCAACGCCCTCAGCTGTTGGCTGCATTGTTACCACTATCTCGGCTGCAACGCCCTCAGCTGTTGGCTGCACTGTTACCACTATCTCGGCTGCAACGCCCTCAGCTGTTGGCTGCATTGTTACCACTATCTCGGCTGCAACGCCCTCAGCTGTTGGCTGCATTGTTACCACTATCTCGGCTGCAACGCCCTCAGCTGTTGGCTGCACTGCTACCACTATCTCGGCTGCAACGCCCTCAGCTGTTGGCTGCATTGTTACCACTATCTCGGCTGCAACGCCCTCAGCTGTTGGCTGCATTGTTACCACTATCTCGGCTGCAACGCCCTCAGCTGTTGGCTGCACTGTTACCACTATCTCGGCTGCAACGCCCTCAGCTGTTGGCTGCATTGTTACCACTATCTCGGCTGCAACGCCCTCAGCTGTTGGCTGCATTGTTACCACTATCTCGGCTGCAACGCCCTCAGCTGTTGGCTGCACTGTTACCACTATCTCGGCTGCAACGCCCTCAGCTGTTGGCTGCATTGTTACCACTATCTCGGCTGCAACGCCCTCAGCTGTTGGCTGCATTGTTACCACTATCTCGGCTGCAACGCCCTCAGCTGTTGGCTGCATTGTTACCACTATCTCGGCTGCAACGCCCTCAGCTGTTGGCTGCATTGTTACCACTATCTCGGCTGCAACGCCCTCAGCTGTTGGCTGCATTGTTACCACTATCTCGGCTGCAACGCCCTCAGCTGTTGGCTGCATTGTTACCACTATCTCGGCTGCAACGCCCTCAGCTGTTGGCTGCATTGTTACCACTATCTCGGCTGCAACGCCCTCAGCTGTTGGCTGCATTGTTACCACTATCTCGGCTGCACTGCCCTCAGCTGTTGGCTGCATTGTTACCACTATCTCGGATGCAACGCCCTCAGCTGTTGGCTGCACTGTTACCACTATCTCGGCTGCAACGCCCTCAGCTGTTGGCTGCATTGTTACCACTATCTCGGCTGCAACGCCCTCAGCTGTTGGCTGCACTGTTACCACTATCTCGGCTGCAACGCCCTCAGCTGTTGGCTGCACTGTTACCACTATCTCGGCTGCAACGCCCTCAGCTGTTGGCTGCATTGTTACCACTATCTCGGCTGCAACGCCCTCAGCTGTTGGCTGCACTGTTACCACTATCTCGGCTGCAACGCCCTCAGCTGTTGGCTGCATTGTTACCACTATCTCGGCTGCAACGCCCTCAGCTGTTGGCTGCACTGTTACCACTATCTCGGCTGCAACGCCCTCAGCTGTTGGCTGCACTGTTACCACTATCTCGGCTGCAACGCCCTCAGCTGTTGGCTGCATTGTTACCACTATCTCGGCTGCAACGCCCTCAGCTGTTGGCTGCACTGTTACCACTATCTCGGCTGCAACGCCCTCAGCTGTTGGCTACATTGTTACCACTATCTCGGCTGCAACGCCCTCAGCTGTTGGCTGCACTGTTACCACTATCTCGGCTGCAACGCCCTCAGCTGTTGGCTGCATTGTTACCACTATCTCGGCTGCAACGCCCTCAGCTGTTGGCTGCACTGTTACCACTATCTCGGCTGCAACGCCCTCAGCTGTTGGCTGCACTGTTACCACTATCTCGGCTGCAACGCCCTCAGCTGTTGGCTGCATTGTTACCCACTATCTCGGCTGCAACGCCCTCAGCTGTTGGCTGCACTGTTACCACTATCTCGGCTGCAACGCCCTCAGCTGTTGGCTGCATTGTTACCACTATCTCGGCTGCAACGCCCTCAGCTGTTGGCTGCACTGTACCACTATCTCGGCTGCAACGCCCTCAGCTGTTGGCTGCATTGTTACCACTATCTCGCTGCAACGCCCTCAGCTGTTGGCTGCATTGTTACCACTATCTCGGCTGCAACGCCCTCAGCTGTTGGCTGCACTGTTACCACTATCTCGGCTGCAACGCCCTCAGCTGTTGGCTGCATTGTTACCACTATCTCGGCTGCAACGCCCTCAGCTGTTGGCTGCATTGTTACCACTATCTCGGCTGCAACGCCCTCAGCTGTTGCTGCACTGTTACCACTATCTCGGCTGCAACGCCCTCAGCTGTTGGCTGCATTGTTACCACTATCTCGGCTGCAACGCCCTCAGCTGTTGGCTGCATTGTTACCACTATCTCGGCTGCAACGCCCTCAGCTGTTGGCTGCACTGTTACCACTATCTCGGCTGCAACGCCCTCAGCTGTTGGCTGCATTGTTACCACTATCTCGGCTGCAACGCCCTCAGCTGTTGGCTGCATTGTTACCACTATCTCGGCTGCAACGCCCTCAGCTGTTGGCTGCATTGTTACCACTATCTCGGCTGCAACGCCCTCAGCTGTTGGCTGCATTGTTACCACTATCTCGGCTGCAACGCCCTCAGCTGTTGGCTGCATTGTTACCACTATCTCGGCTGCAACGCCCTCAGCTGTTGGCTGCATTGTTACCACTATCTCGGCTGCAACGCCCTCAGCTGTTGGCTGCATTGTTACCACTATCTCGGCTGCAACGCCCTCAGCTGTTGGCTGCATTGTTACCACTATCTCGGCTGCAACGCCCTCAGCTGTTGGCTGCATTGTTACCACTATCTCGGCTGCAACGCCCTCAGCTGTTGGCTGCATTGTTACCACTATCTCGGCTGCAACGCCCTCAGCTGTTGGCTGCATTGTTACCACTATCTCGGCTGCAACGCCCTCAGCTGTTGGCTGCATTGTTACCACTATCTCGGCTGCAACGCCCTCAGCTGTTGGCTGCACTGTTACCACTATCTCGGCTGCAACGCCCTCAGCTGTTGGCTGCATTGTTACCACTATCTCGGCTGCAACGCCCTCAGCTGTTGGCTGCACTGTTACCACTATCTCGGCTGCAACGCCCTCAGCTGTTGGCTGCACTGTTACCACTATCTCGGCTGCAACGCCCTCAGCTGTTGGCTGCATTGTTACCACTATCTCGGCTGCAACGCCCTCAGCTGTTGGCTGCACTGTTACCACTATCTCGGCTGCAACGCCCTCAGCTGTTGGCTGCATTGTTACCACTATCTCGGCTGCAACGCCCTCAGCTGTTGGCTGCACTGTTACCACTATCTCGGCTGCAACGCCCTCAGCTGTTGGCTGCACTGTTACCACTATCTCGGCTGCAACGCCCTCAGCTGTTGGCTGCATTGTTACCACTATCTCGGCTGCAACGCCCTCAGCTGTTGCTGCACTGTTACCACTATCTCGGCTGCAACGCCCTCAGCTGTTGGCTGCATTGTTACCACTATCTCGGCTGCAACGCCCTCAGCTGTTGGCTGCACTGTTACCACTATCTCGGCTGCAACGCCCTCAGCTGTTGGCTGCACTGTTACCACTATCTCGGCTGCAACGCCCTCAGCTGTTGGCTGCATTGTTACCACTATCTCGGCTGCAACGCCCTCAGCTGTTGGCTGCATTGTTACCACTATCTCGGCTGCAACGCCCTCAGCTGTTGGCTGCACTGTTACCACTATCTCGGCTGCAACGCTCTCAGCTGTTGGCTGCATTGTTACCACTATCTCGGCTGCAACGCCCTCAGCTGTTGGCTGCACTTGTTACCACTATCTCGGCTGCAACGCCCTCAGCTGTTGGCTGCACTGTTACCACTATCTCGGCTGCAACGCCCTCAGCTGTTGGCTGCATTGTTACCACTATCTCGGCTGCAACGCCCTCAGCTGTTGGCTGCACTGTTACCACTATCTCGGCTGCAACGCCCTCAGCTGTTGGCTGCATTGTTACCACTATCTCGGCTGCAACGCCCTCAGCTGTTGGCTGCACTGTTACCACTATCTCGGCTGCAACGCCCTCAGCTGTTGGCTGCATTGTTACCACTATCTCGGCTGCAACGCCCTCAGCTGTTGGCTGCACTGTTACCACTATCTCGGCTGCAACGCCCTCAGCTGTTGGCTGCATTGTTACCACTATCTCGCTGCAACGCCCTCAGCTGTTGGCTGCACTGTTACCACTATCTCGGCTGCAACGCCCTCAGCTGTTGGCTGCATTGTTACCACTATCTCGGCTGCACCGCCCTCAGCTGTTGGCTGCACTGTTACCACTATCTCGGCTGCAACGCCCTCAGCTGTTGGCTGCATTGTTACCACTATCTCGGCTGCACCGCCCTCAGCTGTTGGCTGCATTGTTACCACTATCTCGGCTGCAACGCCCAGCTGTTGGCTGCATTGTTAACCAACTATCTCGGCTGCAACGCCTCAGCTGTTGGCTGCATTGTTACCACTATCTCGGCTGCAACGCCCTCAGCTGTTGGCTGCATTGTTACCACTATCTCGGCTGCACCGCCCTCAGCTGTTGGCTGCATTGTTACCACTATCTCGGCTGCAACGCCCTCAGCTGTTGGCTGCATTGTTACCACTATCTCGGCTGCAACGCCCTCAGCTGTTGGCTGCATTGTTACCACTATCTCGGCTGCAACGCCCTCAGCTGTTGGCTGCATTGTTACCACTATCTCGGCTGCAACGCCCTCAGCTGTTGGCTGCATTGTTACCACTATCTCGGCTGCAACGCCCTCAGCTGTTGGCTGCATTGTTACCACTATCTCGGCTGCAACGCCCTCAGCTGTTGGCTGCATTGTTACCACTATCTCGGCTGCAACGCCCTCAGCTGTTGGCTGCACTGTTACCACTATCTCGGCTGCAACGCCCTCAGCTGTTGGCTGCATTGTTACCACTATCTCGGCTGCAACGCCCTCAGCTGTTGGCTGCATTGTTACCACTATCTCGGCTGCAACGCCCTCAGCTGTTGGCTGCATTGTTACCACTATCTCGGCTGCAACGCCCTCAGCTGTTGGCTGCACTGTTACCACTATCTCGGCTGCAACGCCCTCAGCTGTTGGCTGCATTGTTAACCAACTATCTCGGCTGCAACGCCCTCAGCTGTTGGCTGCATTGTTACCACTATCTCGGCTGCAACGCCCTCAGCTGTTGGCTGCATTGTTACCACTATCTCGGCTGCAACGCCCTCAGCTGTTGGCTGCACTGTTACCACTATCTCGGCTGCAACGCCCTCAGCTGTTGGCTGCACTGTTACCACTATCTCGGCTGCAACGCCCTCAGCTGTTGGCTGCATTGTTACCACTATCTCGGCTGCAACGCCCTCAGCTGTTGGCTGCATTGTTACCACTATCTCGGCTGCAACGCCCTCAGCTGTTGGCTGCATTGTTACCACTATCTCGGCTGCAACGCCCTCAGCTGTTGGCTGCACTGTTACCACTATCTCGGCTGCAATGTCTCGCGTCACGCCCCGCGCTGCGCCGTCACCAATCTCTCTGGCTGCAGAGCGTGCCGCTCGCGGCCTTAA